>RJVU01067364.1:8949743-8963513 GCA_003731715.1 Anabarilius grahami | reverse complement strand
CTGTTTAGTTTAATTAATAACAAATATAAAAAAAAACAAAACAAAAAAAAACTAATAAAAATAACAAAAACATCAAAATAACTAATTAAAAATATTAATAAAACTATAATTAATTATACAACAATCGCACATCTTAATGGCCCTAAAATGGATTTCTTGGTTGTGCTTTCGTAAGATCCACCCTCTTTTACTTCCTTTTTACCAGATGATTATCTTTAGGCCTGGTTTCACAGACTAAGATTAAGATTAAACCAGGATTAGTTCAATAAGCAGCTTTTATAAACACGCATAAAAACTTGTGTGCATCTCGAGACAAAACAACGGCACTGACATATTTTAAGATATATGTTGCTAGTTGAAACAGATCAAACATGCATTTCCATCTGGCACGAGATTAAGCCTTATCTGTGAGTCTGTGAAACCGAGGCTTCATGTTTTATCTGGCAGATGATCTGATGAGTTTCACGCAGTATCTCGTGTGTCTGAGGTCAAACGCTGTGAGACGTGCTAAAAAGCTTGCAAACATCACCAGAAACTAATCTGTCATCATCAGCTGCGAGTTTGCAGTATTTCTGTCAGCTTCAGTGTTGGTGTGAACGTTTAGACGAGTGCGATGTGCGAGTGTTTGACGTACATGCATGATGTTGGTGGACTGGTTAAATATGAGAACATATTTTTTGAGGATGTCGAAGTGGAACGCTGGAGTTAAGAGTCGACGGTGGCGTGACCATTCCTGACCGTTCTGGAGCAGAAGACAGTGACCTGTGACAAACACAGAAGAGCTTTACATACACTGGCATTCATTAAAATAATGTTTTAAAAGATGAAAACAAAAATGAAAATGAAATGTTTCTTGAGCAGCAAATCAGATTTCATCACGTAAGCAAACCTTGATGTTGGCTCGAGAAAGCCAAACCTGAAAGTTCACAGTAATTTAAAAGCTTGAAATGACTCTAGCGAGCTTCAGTGTGTTTAGATCAGAACTTCTGAGAGTTGAAAATCAAATTAATGCAGCCTTGGTGAGCATGAGATACTTTTTTAATACAGTTTATACAGTAAAATCAGTGAAATATTATTAGCATTTAAATGAACTGTTACTATATGTGAATATATAGTAAAGTGTAATTTATTCCTGTGATCAAAGATGAATTTTCAGCATCATTACTCCAGTCTTCAGTGTCACATGATCCTTCAGAAATCATTCTAATGTGATGATTTGCTGCTCAAGAAACATTTATTATTATTATCAATGTTGAAAACTGCTTCATATTTTAGAGCAAACCGCGATTCATTTATGAACAGAAAGTTCAAAAGAACTGCATTTATTTGAAATAGAATCTTTTGTAACATTACAAATGTCACTTTTGATCAATTTAATGCGTCCTTGATGAATAAAAGTATGAACTGAATCAATGATTCAATGAAGCATCAGTGAAAACATGAACAAATGTAATGATGTAGAGACACAAATGAAAAATTTGACCTTCTTCAAAATCGCCACATTTAGTCTAGATTGGGAAAGAGAGTATGTGAAATGGGACATTTCAGATTTCATGGGTGTGTGTGTGTGTGTGTGTGGGTGTGTGTGTGTGTGTGAGGACATCACTTACCCAACCAGGGTTTCATGAACCCATAAAAGATCTTGTCTTTGAAAGTAATGTTAGCTGCCAGAACAAACATAAAGAGTTTAATGTTATTACACACTTCTGGGAATATTTTGCAAGCAAATTCACTTATTAGGCTCCATTTCAGACAACAATTTTAGAATACAGTAATGGGAATTTAAGGGGAAAATGTGACTGTCAGTGTTCATGATTTATGGTGTTTAATCTGCGGTGTGTTTTCCAGACTTACCCGAGGCGCTCAGAAGTGATTTGATGTAGTCTGGGTGGAAGAGACGGACCATGTTATAGAAGGGACCCAGATACCAGGCACAGGAGTGAACGTACCTCCTGACCAAATCATCGACGGCCTGCAGTCCCGCTTCATTATGGCCCATCTGAAACACACAGCAGCTCGTTTAGTGGAGGAAAATCTCTCGCAGGCTTCCGCTGAAAGCACAAACATTATAATTACGGCTCCTGTGGCTTTAACGCTCGACATGATGTGTGTGAAGTGTGTGTTTCATGTTCTGAGGAGGAATCACACTAAAGAGAGTCTGACTTTGAAGTTTACACTAAAGCAGGGGTCCGGGGAAAAGTAAAAAAAAAAAACTGCGTAAAAAATAAATTAAATAAAAAAAAGAAAGAAATTCATTTTAAAACAAAGGAGAAAATAATATAAATTGAAATAAATGCATTTGAACAAGGGGGTGTAATGCTATTTCATGCATTCTGACTTTATTACACTTTTAAAGAGTTGCATTCTCATGGTAAACATAGTCAAAGTTTTAAAACACGGATTATTTCTGTGCCTAATACACTACTTCCGGTTTCGGACAAGATTTCTGAGGTTTTTTTTGTCAAGTATGGACCTGTATGATGTCATAAAGGGCGGAATTCCTTATATGGGCACTTCCCCCTGATAAGAGCGCACACGCACATCACCCAGAGCAAAAGCACGCCCATCAACGCGTTTCGTTCGGGATACGGAAGCTGAGAGATTTTTCAACAAAAATCAAATCAAACAAAAAAGCTGCGTCCCAATTCAGGGGCTGCACCCTTTGAAGGCGGCATACATCATCGAGGCAGTCTCATTTAAGAAAAATAACTGTTAGATTGCAAAGTAAGAAAGAAATGACTAGGGCTGGGTAAAAAATATCGGTTTTAATCAATTCTCATTTTTACGAACTGATATCGATTCTTAACGTCCATCTTATTATGAGATTCAAAAAATAAATACTGTTTTGGCGCTGTTTAATGTGGCGTGACGGATCGCTTTAGCGCCTCAGTTAAAGAGAAGCATGTGATCATCCTCTCCTCGCTTTAATACAGTTACAGTGAAATAAACATGCATGAACATCTGAAGGTATGTTAAAATATACAGTACAACTTACTGAAATCCGTATCATGTCTCGTGTAATCGCTCAATCAGTGTTTCAACCTCGGAAAGACTCGATAAAACAACTTGTAAACAATGTCACGTCACATTTACCTCAGAAAAACATATTCAGTGACCATAAACTCGTTAGTCAGCTAGAAAAGTGCTCTAGAAAGCAACATTCTGATAAATATAGCTATGCACCGTTACATATTCATTATATTTTTTAATGTTCTTCAATATTTAATGCATGTTTGAATAAATCAGTTATGATAGCCGTGATTTAAAAGTTTATATTTCAAAAAAACTAATTGGAGTAGAAATATGATTATGTTATTTATAATAAAAACATCATTGAGTGTAATTTAAGTGTTTGTATATAAATAAGTTAATTTAACCTTCAATATTATTATAGTAGCACCAGCTGACTCTCATGTGTAGTTTACAGCATTAGTTGAGAGATTTTTTTCCTCTAGAAAATTTGCCATGTTTTGTGACTGAAATACTACATCCAAAATAATCAATATCGAATAGTAATCGAATCGAAAGCATGTGAATAGTAATGTGAAAAGTAACGTTTTTGTTCCCTTTTTATTTATAATTATGTTGCAGCTTGCAGACGATCTCTACGCAAAAGCTTCATGCGCTCGTGACTCTTTAGCTCCGCCCACCGCACTGACGGCAGACACGCCTCCAGAATCTCGGCTTTTTTCGGAAAGACTCGGTACAGCGTATCTATCTTTTATAAATATGACAAAACTAAAGACTTTTCGCAGATATGAAGGATGCATTGTTACTCTATATGTCCCCAAGATTAATATGAGATTGGCAGAAACTGTGTGTGATACAGTTTAAAAATAAATGTGATATAAATGTAAATAAATTTGATAAAAATAAATAAGAAGTGTATTAAAATAATGTAAATTCAAATAAATAAATGAATTTGAGTATATGCAAAGTGAATGCTGCAGGAACAGTAAGAGTATTCAGGTGGAATGACCACGCCCCCTCAGAACATGTGACCACGCCCCCTCAACACAACATAAAGGATGCAAATGTGGTCAGCAACGCTGCGTGAGGAAAGCCTTTCTGAAAAACCTTGATCCTCAAACAACAACAAAGCACGAGCTCTGACATGTTCGATAAGCATGTTGTACAGTAAACACCTGCTCCGGTTCAGTTACTGTTGTTTCATTTCAACAGAACTCGCTTTTCTGCTTTGCCAGCCAAATATATGACATTTCTTACGACACGTGCTTAGTTGTTCAACTTTACAGCAACGCAACATCACTTTGTGACCTTTTCTTTCCTCTTTTCAAAGAACATGTTCCTGTTATTCTCGCTTGAGAAATGACATTTCCTGATGCAGAAACACCATGAACATCCTTTACAAACTCAAACCCACAAACACACTCCAACAGTAATAGGAAAACAGCTGAATTATGTCAAAAATGCACAAACATCAGATGTTCACGTGTAATAATGTGCGCTACATTGCTATTGTTATGGTGAAAAATGCTCATTTTATAAGCGATTTGAGTATTTCTATCAAGCTTGTGTGTTTATGTTCAGTTATTCCCTTTAATGGCAATTAAAAAGACCTGTTAATTGGCATTAGTGTGGAATGACTCATCTCAGGTGAACTCACGAGCCCCATGTGTCCCATCAGCCAGTTCCGCTGCGGCGGCTGGTTGAAGCACCTGAGCGCGCGCCGGTTGAAGGCGAGACGCGCCGCGAGCGCGCACAGGAGCGCCGCCGCGGAGAGCGCGAGGATCCCGGGCACCGAGCAGCTGTGGAGCAGCGCGCGCAGAACCCCGACCCATCCTCCAGAACCCGAGGAGAAAAACATTTACTGTCCAGCTTTATAAGCACCAATCAGACACTGAGCTGAAGCGCTTCCAGGGAGTTCCGGGTGATGATCATCATTCACTGTGACAGGATTGATGCACGTGACTTTTGAAGGTTTAGGAAGTACAGGACAGAATTGTTCTGTGTATAAATATGAATATTGATCATATTCATTTATTGAAAATGGTGTATTTGTATTTGAATCCAGTTCAGACTCGAATGCTCATATTCACGACATTAATGAAAGCAGTTTGTGTTTGAACAGATGTTTAGTTTGATATAAACTCTACCGGCAGATGGCGCTGCTGTGATGGAGTTACCGCAGATTCTGAGCAAATCAATCAATCAAGATTATCTTTATTTGTTTATTTATTTATTTTGGTATAAATAACAGACTGACCATTAACACTAAAATAACTTACAAAGTCTATCTATCTATTGTTCTTTCTTTCTTTTTATCGTTCTTTCTATCTATCTATTGTTCTTTCTATCTATTCTATCGTTCTTTCTATCTATTCTATCGTTCTTTCTATCTATTCTATCGTTCTTTCTATCTATTCTATCGTTCTTTCTATCTATCATTCTTTCTATTCTATCGTTCTTTCTATCTATTGTTATATCTTTCTTTTTATCGTTCTGTCTATCTATCTATCATTCTTTCTATCTATTCTATCGTTCTTTCTATCTATCTATTGTTCTTTCTATCTATTCTATCGTTCTTTCTATCTATCATTCTTTCTATTCTATCGTTCTTTCTATCTATTGTTCTATCTTTCTTTTTATCGTTCTTTCTATCTATCTATTGTTCTTTCTATCTATTCTATCGTTCTTTCTATCTATTCTATCGTTCTTTCTATCTATCATTCTTTCTATTCTATCGTTCTTTCTATCTATCTATCATTCTTTCTATCTATTCTATCGTTCTTTCTATCTATTCTATCGTTCTATCTATCTATCTATCGTTCTTTCTATCTATCATTCTTTCTATCTATTCTATCGTTCTTTCTATCTATCGTTCTTTCTATCTATCATTCTTTCTATCTATTCTATCGTTCTTTCTATCTATCTATCGTTCTTTCTATCTATTCTATCGTTCTTTCTATCTATTCTATCTATCTATCGTTCTTTCTATCTATCGTTCTTTCTATCTATTCTATCGTTCTTTCTATCTATTCTATCTATCTATCGTTCTTTCTATCTATCGTTCTTTCTATCTATTCTATCGTTCTTTCTATCTATTCTATCTATCTATCGTTCTTTCTATCTATCGTTCTTTCTATCTATTCTATCGTTCTTTCTATCTATTCTATCTATCTATCGTTCTTTCTATCTATCATTCTTTCTATCTATTCTATCGTTCTTTCTATCTATTCTATCTATCTATCGTTCTTTCTATCTATCGTTCTTTCTATCTATTCTATCGTTCTTTCTATCTATTCTATCTATCTATCGTTCTTTCTATCTATCGTTCTTTCTATCTATTCTATCGTTCTTTCTATCTATTCTATCTATCTATCGTTCTTTCTATCTATCGTTCTTTCTATCTATTCTATCGTTCTTTCTATCTATTCTATCTATCTATCGTTCTTTCTATCTATCGTTCTTTCTATCTATTCTATCGTTCTTTCTATCTATTCTATCTATCTATCGTTCTTTCTATCTATCGTTCTTTCTATCTATTCTATCGTTCTTTCTATCTATTCTATCTATCTATCGTTCTTTCTATCTATCGTTCTTTCTATCTATTCTATCGTTCTTTCTATCTATTCTATCTATCTATCGTTCTTTCTATCTATCGTTCTTTCTATCTATTCTATCGTTCTTTCTATCTATTCTATCTATCTATCGTTCTTTCTATCTATCGTTCTTTCTATCTATTCTATCGTTCTTTCTATCTATTCTATCTATCTATCGTTCTTTCTATCTATCGTTCTTTCTATCTATTCTATCGTTCTTTCTATCTATTCTATCTATCTATCGTTCTTTCTATCTATCGTTCTTTCTATCTATTCTATCGTTCTTTCTATCTATTCTATCTATCTATCGTTCTTTCTATCTATCATTCTTTCTATCTATTCTATCGTTCTTTCTATCTATTCTATCTATCTATCGTTCTTTCTATCTATCATTCTTTCTATCTATTCTATCGTTCTTTCTATCTATCTATCGTTCTTTCTATCTATCGTTCTTTCTATCTATTCTATCATTCTTTCTATCTATTCTATCGTTCTTTCTATCTATTGTTATATCTTTCTTTTTATCGTTCTTTCTATCTATTCTATCGTTCTTTCTATCTATTTATCGTTCTTTCTATCTATCATTCTTTCTATCTATTCTATCGTTCTTTCTATCTATTCTATCTATCTATCATTCTTTCTATCTATTCTATCGTTCTTTCTATCTATTCTATCGTTCTTTCTTTTTATCGTTCTTTCTATCTATCATTCTTTCTATCTATTCTATCGTTCTTTCTATCTATCTATCGTTCTTTCTATCTATTCTATCGTTCTTTCTATCTATTCTATCTATCTATCGTTCTTTCTATCTATCATTCTTTCTATCTATTCTATCGTTCTTTCTATCTATTCTATCTATCTATCGTTCTTTCTATCTATTCTATCGTTCTTTCTATCTATCATTCTTTCTATCTATTCTATCGTTCTTTCTATCTATCGTTCTTTCTATCTATCGTTCTTTCTATTCTATCATTCTTTCTATCTATCTATCGTTCTTTCTATCTATTCTATCATTCTTTCTATCTATCTATCGTTCTTTCTATCTATTCTATCGTTCTTTCTATCTATTCTATCTATCGTTCTTTCTATCTATCATTCTTTCTATCTATTCTATCGTTCTTTCTATCTATTCTATCTATCTATCGTTCTTTCTATCCTATCGTTCTTTCTATCTATCTATCGTTCTTTCTATCTATCAGTCTTTCTATCTATTCTATCGTTCTTTCTATCTATCTATCGTTCTTTCTATCTATCATTCTTTCTATCTATCTATCGTTCTTTCTATCTATCTATCGTTCTTTCTATCTATTCTATTGTTCTTTCTATCTATTGTTTTTTCTTTTTATCGTTCTTTCTATCTATTCTATCGTTCTTTCCATCTATCTATCGTTCTTTCTATCTATCTATCGTTCTTTCTATCTATTCTATCGTTCTTTCTATCTATCTATTCTATCGTTCTTTCTATCTATTCTATCGTTCTTTCTATCTATTGTTCTTTCTTTTTATCGTTCTTTCTATATATTCTATCGTTGTTTCTATCTATCTATTCTATCGTTCTTTCTATCTATTCTATCGTTCTTTCTATCTATTGTTCTTTCTTTTTATCGTTCTTTCTATATATTCTATCGTTCTTTCTATCTATCTATCGTTCTTTCTATCTATTCTATCGTTCTTTCTATCTATCTATCGTTCTTTCTATCTATTCTATCGTTCTTTCTATCTATCTATTCTATCGTTCTTTCTATCTATCTGTATGCTGACAGTAGACTGTGAACTACATTTCCCATGATGCGTCGCCGTGCGCGTGAAAGTCTCTCAGCAGTGGAATGTGTGGAATGTGTTTCCTGTGTTTGGCATCATGAGCGCGAGAGTCGCGGAGCTCCGCACTTCAGCTCAGTCTCTCCGCTTTCCCGTGTGTTTCTCGGAGCTTCAGTCCCGCAGGAGAGTTGCATGAGCGGCTCTGCGGAGCTCCAGTGATGGCCGAGCCGCTGCTCAGACGAACCTTCTCCAAACTCCGGGCGAAAGAGAGATTCCGCCGCAAGACGGACCCCAAACTCACCGGTGAGAGAACAAACCTGTTTAGATATGCTTCTGTGATTATTACAGTGCAGATGAAGCCTTGTTAAAAATGCAAAATAATAATCCTACTATTATTCTAAAACTAAAATGCTGAAGAACAGATTAAAGGTGAAATAACTAAACGAAAATCTGTGACTTAGGTTCAGTTTTAAAGAGAGTTTGTTAGTTTAAAAACATCTATAGGCTACTTTCTATATGTTTAGCCTGTTATTATAATCTATAGGCTACTTTTTTCTTATATATATATATCTACCAGAGTTTAGACACATGCACTCATTTTTTTTCCACGGTACAATTAGTGTGAAAACTGATATATTTATCATAGATGTGTGTTCAATTATTTCCAGCTCACATTCATCAGGTGATTTTAAATATACATGATCTCTATATCTGCTCCAATTCATCCATTACATATATATATATAAGTTTTGTAAATGCACTAATTGGTGAATAGCCACAATTTAAATTTGTCTACAGAACTTTTTTTCCCCTTTAGATGGAAAGTTTTGAAGCTCATGAGCAACAGTGTGTCCAAAGCTTTGACTGTTAGTGTAATTGATTTGTTTCTTTTGGAGAAACGCTCGTGTTTTACAGTATATCCAACAAAGAGAGCTCTGTGCTCTGCTGTAAGGAGCGTTAAAGCTTCTCTCTCATGTGACGAGGTGATGTCGATGGACAGCGGCTGACTAATGCTGCTGGATCTCCAGGACACCATTGTGAGTTCCTTACATAATGCGTCGAGGAGCCTGACGTCGCTCACTTTCTGAGGAGATGCACAACGTCACTGATCCTCCTCTGGAGTAGATATGAACATGCACTCTGAAAGTATTAAAAGATTTAGATTATTCAAAGGTTCTTTACATTAAGAAAAAAGGTTCGTTTTTAGAACTGAAAGGTTCTTCTGCGGCACGGCTGCGAAAAAAAAACCCTTTTGCATTTAAAGTCTGCTATAAACATTATGACTTTCACTTGAACCTGAATGACATTTCTAAACCCACACAGAAAGAATCTTTTGTGTATTAACTTCTGGACTCGAACAAACATTACATTCAAACTCAAAGTGGCTGTGATGATTGAGTCGTGGCTCGTTCGCACAGCTCTGGTTTTCTTTAAAGACTGATCAGTTTGTTTGATTGCTTTCATGTGTATTCTTACTGTACAACACGTTCCCATCGGTGTACTGCGGTCTGTGGGATGACATGATAATTCAGTGTTTGAGTTCACGAGATAATCTCCAGTCTCAGAAGTCAGAGTATTCCTCTTTCTGTCTCTCTCTCATTCTCTTTCCCTGCCTGTTATGTCTAAAATAGGGAAAGCAGTTTGCTGGCTGGCTTGTGTGTGTGCGAGAGAGTGTGTGTGTGTGCGAGAGAGTGTGTGTGTGTGCGAGAGAGTGTGTGTGTGCGAGAGTGTGTGTGTGCGAGAGAGTGTGTGTGTGTGCGAGAGAGTGTGTGTGTGTGTAAACAGTGGCAGTTGCTCTCAGGCTGTGTGTTGTCATCATGCTGATCTACAGTCAGTGTGTCACTATGTGAGGAATGAGACTGAGAAATATTGATAAGATTCAGAGAACAAGATGTAGAGTAAAATGTCTGACACGCGTTACTGTCTACATAGGCAGCTCCCTTCTAAGGCAGCATCTTAACTGAAATGAAAGCTCAAAAAATGCCATATTGCATGCAAAAAAAAGTGCAGTATTAGATAAAGGTCTTGGATTTTGCCGATATTTTGGCTGATGTTGATACCGATATGCATATCTTTTTTTGCTTTGCTTGGAAACACCAAGTCTCTCGGATTATGAAGTTATTTTTCATTTCAGTTAGTTTTGAGCAAAAACTTTCATTCGGGTCATTCAGGTCTCCTTACCAAAAGGTTACTTGTTAGAACACATCATCTTATAATTTTTTTTATTTTGGCCGATAATATCGGATATCTGATATTACCGTTTTGCATTATTTGTTTTGAATCTGCCAAATATATGTATTCTGGGATTGCATCGTCCACAAAGGATGCATATGATGCTGCCTTAGAAGAATATAGTTTGCCCGAATCGTATCCATTAGGAATGAGTGAGAAAAACAGCGACGCTGAAAGTATGTGAGAATAAGAGTCGGAGCGAGAGAAGGAATGTGAACTCTGCGCTTGGGAATACTGATCCCAGCTGCAACTTCACGGCTGTTGAGAGCGTATCGCTGCTTCCCAGAGGAAGAGTTCAGCCTTGGAGGAACCTGATGCTGTGTGTGTGTGTGTGTGTGTGTGTTCATCAGTGAGGGTCAATAGACTGCTTCATCACTGCATCTGTGAAGCACATGAGAGTCTAAAACAGAAAACTCTTTCTGCTGGATGTGTGTCTGTTTTTCTTGATCTTTGACTCATCGTCACAGAGGGTTTGTGCCCGCAGCACTTCGCAAAAAGATCCGCAGTTTCCCAAGAATTGAATTGCCTTCTGTGAATGCGTGTTCATATTTATTTGCCATCATCATGTTCCAAACTCATATGACTTTCTTTCTCTCTTTCTTCCAGTAGTCCGTATGACTCATGCACTATATTCCAAGTGTTGTTATTTTAGTATTATTTATATAATCTTATAATATTTATTAAAATCTTCTTTTTATATTTTCAGTTTTCATTTTAATTGTTTAATTGTAGTAATTTTATCATATGGTTCTGGCATTTTATTAGTTTTAGTTTTTTTTTAAATATCTATTTTTAGCTTTAATTTATTTTTATTTTTAGTAATTTTTTTAGTATTATTTCATTAAGCTGTCAAGGTAACATTTCTAAACTTTTTTTTAAACATTTAACATGTTATATAATTTCAGCTTTATTTCAGTTACTGAAACAATTTTAATAGTTTCAGTTAGGGATGCACCGATATGCAAATTTTGGCTGATAGCGATAACAGATAATTATTTATATTTGAAAGCCGATAACCGATATATTGGTCGATAGCGATAACCGAAAATTCTTTATATTTGAAAGCCGATAACCGATAACAGATATATTGGCCAATAGTGATAACGGATAATTATTTATATTTGAAAGCCAATAACCGATAACTGATATATTGTCCGATAGCGATAACCGAAAATTCTTTATATTTGAAAGCCGATAACCGATAACTGATATATTGGCCGATAGCGATAACGGATAATTATTTATATTTCAAAGCCGATAACCGATAAATTGGCCGATAGCAATAACCGATAATTCTTTATATTTGAAAGTCGATAACCGATATATTGGCCGATAGCGATAACGGATAATTATTTATATTTCAAAGCCGATAACCGATAAATTGGCCGATAGCGATAACGGATAATTATTTATATTTGAAAGCCGATAACCGATATATTGGCCAACAGCAATAACCGATAATTCTTTATATTTGAAAGCCGATAACCGATATATTGCCCGATAGTGATAACCGATAATTCTTTATATTTGAAAGCCGATAACCGATATATTGGCCGATAAATCTAAATAAAAATTTTGATTTACTTTGAGAGTCTGATTCAACGTGCTAAAACACGGGCGCACAAAGTATTCACAACATTCTGCTACAGTCATGTTCTCATTATAATATTATGTATCTTATAGGACAGATTTGTGCTGCACATGTTGCACAAAACTGCATTTTCCTTTTCGAAGCGATTCAATACCATCATGATGAACAGTGTGAATCTGAAGTGTCTCAGCTGAAGAAAATAATCCATTATTTATCATCTTTAATATATCGGCCAAATTTTCTTATCGAATCGATAACGATAGCATTAAAAATGAGCATTTATCGACAGATACCGATATGGTGGCCGATAAATTGTGCATCCCTATATGTTCAGTTTATTAGTTAATATTTCTATTTAGCTTAAATTAATTTTAGTTCAGTTTTAGCCATTTTTAGTATTTCAAATTCAACATTTCATTTAGCTGTCACGGCAACGTTTCTCATTTTTCGAATTTTTTTTTATCATGTTTACGTTTATTTATATAAATAATAGATTTAAGGCTGGAATACACTTCATGACTTCTGCCCTGATTGACAGTCTGGACGAGTGAACGCTATTTATTTTACAGAATTGATGTTCAGATTTTAAGTCTTGTCGTGTATTCCAGCCTTTAGTTAACGATAACAACACTGATTCTGACATCTTGAGGAACGTTGGTTCATCAGAGAAGTACGGCATGTTCTCGCTGCTCCACATTAGAATGTAAACATGCGCACTTCATATGTCTTTTTGCTTCATAATTTCTTTCTCTAGTGGCCGTCTAATGGTTCAGGATCTTGACTGTTTATACAAAAGGATGTAAGTGCAAACTCCAGTCAAAACCAGATCTCTATCATCATCGTGACTCAGTATTTCATTTATTTGTTCATTATCTGTAAGCTTACAGGCTTTGACAAGCATGTGGGATGAGTTACATGTTGTCGTTTAATACAAATCTCCAACCTCCATGAGCGACAGTGATAGATGCTTGATATGCGATACATAAACAGCACTAATGCTGAAAATAATAGAGCTGCAGATAACTGCGAATGTAAACCATTGCGGTCAGTATTAATAGATGAGTTTTCTCAACATCTGCGTAGATTCAGCAGGCTTCGTCCAGGTTTGCTGTCTGTTTCTCAGAGGAAAAATATTTATGTTGTTAATTCTATTTTAACGACTTCCTTTTCCTGATGTTCTTCCTGGAAGCGCAGATTCACAGCTTGATCAGAGAACAGCAGTTAGTCAGCTGTCTGAGCTTTTAATAAAGTACTGTGCAATACCATAGTTTATACCATGTTTTTTAAAATATATATATTTATTTGTTTGTTTGTTAATCTGTTTATTTATTTATACATCAAAATATACAAATATTTTTATGAAATATTTAGTATTTTTATATATTTGTTAATTTAGTTATATATATATATTTATAAAATTGTATATACATGTATAAAAATAACTTTTTGAATAATAAAATAATAATTTAAAAATATAAAATATTTTTTATATAAAATGTATAATATATAATTTATAAATTATATAAATTATGTACATTAAAATAATATATATATATTCATGTGTGTGTATATATGCACATTATATTTTATTATATTATTATTTATTTTATATAATAAAAATATTAA
>RJVU01067364.1:8917721-8949188 GCA_003731715.1 Anabarilius grahami | reverse complement strand
TATTCGTTGAATAAAACGTGAGTTTTGGCGTGAGTCCAGAACTCAGTCACTGATAAACTCGCTCTGTTTGATTGACAGCTCCAGCGATTATAAAGGGAGCGTTCTTTGATCGCTTTCTTTATATAATTTAATCACCGTTTAAATAACAGATTATTTTCATCCTACTAAGAGAAACATGAAGTTGAGCGTTTAGTCACTGGTTTGATTTACTGACACACAGACAAAGATCATCTGACTGTACATGAATCATTAATATCAGATCAGGCATTAGAATGAACACAGTTACTGACATGTTGTTGCATTATTGTCGAGTCCATATCATAAAAGTCTGTTTGCACCGAAATGCGACTGATTTACCAAAGAATCCATAGTGAAATGTACCGAATACAAATAAATAACACATTGTTGAAAATAAATAACCATATTCCAGGATCCTTTGAAAGGTGATGTTATTTTAGTCCTGAATCGCTCTTCTCTCCTCCTCATCTCACTAACACACCAGTGGGCGGGGCTAACGCTGCAATGATGAAGTAGGCGTTGATTTCTTCAGTGGAGGAGGAGTTTCACCTATCTATGAACATTCCGGAATGAATCGTTCGCTTGGTGGGCTTGGTGTCAATAAAAGCTTTTATTGGACTAACAAGGAAGTTTTCAGTTCTGAAACTTACAGGATATTCTTATAGTACGATGAGCTCTTATATATCAAAAGCTCAAGGAAAAGCTGATTTCTCAATTCATGACCCCTTTAACTATGTTGCTTACAGCATATACTTACAGTGTTCCAAAAAACAAACAAAAAATAATTTAGTTTGGTCTTATGGGAAAGCATACTGGTTTTGTGGGCCTGTTTCCAAACAGAAGTAGAATGTAATGTGCGGTTTGAGGCGCTCTGTGAAAATATGTAAGCAGAAATGCAGCTGTCAGCGTCCGGTCATACTAATAAACTGATAATGCTGTTCTGGGACGTATCTGTCATGTGGCGTCTGAGCCGATGTTTTAATTCTATAATCCTGATCTAAACAGAGATGAGACCCACTTCCAATCTGAAAAATAGAGCATTGCATGAAACGTTCCATCTGCATCACTTGTGATGGAAAAACTCAACACTGACTCAAAAATGTGTAGAAATGGTATTTTTGGCATCAGAGCTAAACGAATGGACCGTGTTTCAGTGGGAGTCCAGCAGTGTCCATTGCTTTTCTGTGTGAAACTGAAGCAGCGATAAATCATGTGCAGGAATATGCAGCGCTGATTAATTGTTAAGATAAGGAGCTCATCCTAGAACAGCACAGATTGTTCAAGTTCACACTGAGGCCTTCAGATGAAACATGCTGTTTGTTTTTTCTTGAACTCTCACTGGTCTAGTGTTTCTGCTCAAGTCGAAGGATCTGGCCATTACAGAGAACATTGACTGCAGATGTTTAGAAGCGAGTTTCCTCTCAATCTAACGACTGAGGACGTGAGAGACTTTCCTCAGATCTGATCCGATGGTTGGAGCTCTCAGAGGAAACATCTACACGGGGCATCTGAGGCTTGAAAGTATTGCATTTCCCTCTGGATTGGGCTTGTACTCACTCTCAAAAAGCATGCTCAGTTTGATGATCATGCATATTTATTTTGGCTTTATTATTGCTGCTCTATTAGAGGAAACAACTCTTAATGCCTTGAGATATAAATGTTCTGAAACTGAAGATCTGCTTCCATGTTTTTAGTCTTTCCTGATGCAATTATTAATAGTTTGGCTTGTGTTTTCGGGGCAGAAGAGAGCAGTACAGCGACAGGATGTCTCAAATTATGCTGCAGAGATGTGGGCGACTGAAGGGGGGAGGGATCGGCATTCTGGGAAAAACTCTTTAACCGTTACGCTGTGAATATTCTCAGCAAACATTTCCACTAATTATTTCACACTGCCAAACATGCTAAATAAACAAGCATGCAAACAAACCTTTTCAGTTTGGATTATTCATCACATTTTATCTTTCAACAAACTCGTTGACTGCATGAATCTGTCATGCATTAGAGGTAAATTTTATCTGTGTTTGATGGAAGCTGAAAAGACACCAAAATCTAAAACCCTAAAAAATGGCACACAGATGTTCTTTATATGTATTTTGGTTCTCAACTGACCAACAAAACTAACACTTCTGTTACTTCTCCAATTGGTCCTGTTATTGGTGATGTAAAAATGGAGACATATCTGATTAATCGACCTACTCGATATACTGAAGTTCTATGTGTGAAGGTTCGCCTGTCTTGGGTTAGGTGCATGAGGCTATTTAAAGTCGTAACAAACTAAATAGAGACAGAGCAATTTTTCAATGTGCTGTTTAAACCCAGAAAAGGCTTCATAAACACATACACACACAGACTGGTAGCGTCAGAGGTGAAGGGTGAGTCCAGCGTGCCGCCCGTGAGAGTGTGCTTTGTGTGAGCGTGTGTATTTTGGGGTGTTGTAATGAATAGTGAATAGGGTTAAGTGTGTGTGTCCAGCTGTGAAGGAAAGCCCTCAACACAGACCGCTCATTGAAATCCTCTCAGTGGCCCAACAGCTGTGTGTTTCTCAGTGAAATCACTCCCTGTTTTGGCTTTCTGTACTTCTGTGTGCATCTTGTTGTCTCTTTTTTTTGTACCTTTTATTCTTCATCCTAATTTTTGCATCTTTGACTGTATGCTTTCCTGTAGCACAAACAGTAGAGCATGGTGCTAGTAATGCCAATGTCATGGGTTCGATTCCCAGATAATTCACCTAGAATACCCCTTTCACAAGATGTAATATAAGTCTCTGGTGTCTCCAGAATGTGTCTGTGAAGTTTCAGCTCAAAATACCCCACAGATCATTTATTATAGCTTGTCAAATTTGCCCCTATTTCCGTTTTTGTGTGTCCCTTTAAATGCAAATGAGCTGCTGCTCCCGGCCCCCTTTCCAGAAGAGGGCGGAGCTTTAACAGCTCAACAACAACAAAGCTGGAGAATCTCACGCAGCCAAAATGGGGATTGTCAGTAACGGTGTTCAGCCTTACATTGTTCAAACCGGAATCGACACTGATGGAGAGACTCAGGAAGAAGTTACAACTTTTAGACGTTTCTGAATGGTTAGTGGATAAATGTATGTAGTTGCTGTGGAGTTGATTCAACTCATCCACTAGCATGTGTCGTCATGTTCATCGTTTGTGTTGAATTGACCATCGTTTGTGAAGCAGTCCGGCGTAAAATGAACAACACTCTACTACAACAACTCTTCCTCTTCTCTAAAGCAGCCCAACTTGGCCTCGCCCCCTTTGTTGTGTGTTCTCGGGGGCGGGGTTTATGTACATTTTAGAGTTAGGGTGATGTCACTAACCCGGGAAGAAGCTCATTGTAGTCCCTACCAGCCGTTTGTTGTAGTCTTTAAACAGCGAATTCTTTAAAAAAAAAATATCGCGCTTTGCATTGAACTTTGTTACTTTGCAGATGTTGTTTAAGCTCAAACAGCAACTTTACACACTAACTAAAGTTAAAAAAGTGAAATCATAATCAACCACCCCTTTAATTGTAATTCAAATTAATCTCTTCTGCGCCTTCCCTCAGACTTTCTGTGCATTTTTGTCTGCGATATGTCTGACGTCTTGTGTAGCTCTAGCTTGTTGCTTTCTGATTCTCTCCCTCTCTTTTTCTTGGCTGCTTTGGCAAAACAGGAAGTCATCTGCTGGCCCACTTAACGTACTGTAACACTTCCTGCTCAGGGAAGCATAAAGGGGTCTGTGTTTTTCTGTTTTCATCTGAAAGTCAATTTGGCTTCTGTAATGTGACACATTTCAGAGTGAACCAGGATATTGATTGAGAAAGAAAAGTAGGCTGGGAGTTGAATACCGTTAATTGAAAGCTATATGTCAGAGAACACTTCAAATGCATTGTGGTGCTTCACAAGGTCTGCAAAAGTCACACTTCATACAAACATTGAATTTGAACTTTTCCTCTGGTGTAGGCATCAAATGACCAAAGAAATTTTCAGATGAGAGGGTTCAGTTCTGTGCTCGGAAATCCAATTTGCTGTGTTCCCAACTGATCTGGTTTTTTCCGCACCCTTAAAATAGACTTGCACGTATCTATCTGTCAAACTTTTCGTCAGATCTTTGTGCAGTGTTTAAGCAGCATTAGTGGTTTAGGCATTTGGTTGTGGAGTGTTGTTTTGGCCTTGTAAACTTGCAATGGTTTTGACACACTCATGAGCAGTGCTGACTAAAGAGCGATCGACAGAGATGTTTTTATTCAGCACTTCCAGAGTCATGCAAGCCAAGAGATATAATGTGCAGAGCACACACACAGGAGTTATTCATGGCTTCTGGAACTGGATAAGATATTTGGCTAACTGTGTGTCACAAGCCACGTTCATAATTTCAAGAGGGGAAAGAACAGGCGGAGAGAGAGGGGAAAACGGGAGGAGGGAGTTTGGAGAAACTTCCAGATGTGCCAAATGGGAGGGAGAGGGAGCGAGGGGAAAGGAGATGGTAAATATCTTCACCCCTCCTCTTGATGTCTGTTTTTGGTCTTTTTTAATTCTTTCCAGTCGCCCTCTCTCTTCTCTACTCTTAGTCCATGTACGTCACTGTAAACTCATCTCAGAAATGTTGTTTTAGGGAGGATTCAAACCCTGTAAAGGTTAATATCCCCCAGTTTCACTTTTACTTGTGGTATTTGCAGTTTCTGAATGTTGCAAGTCTCCAGTGACCTATTCTTCATGTTAGTCTCTCCAATCCAGACAAATATTTCAACACCAAATAAGGTCAAATACTCCTGCTATGGTAATGATTGCTGGTTTCTTTCCTCTGCTTTAGATGTGACAGAAAAGGTGGACCTTTTCCAAAGTTCTCCATCAACTGCATCCACCTCAGGCCACGCTGAGACAGAGAGCTCCACCGCGGAGGAGTGTACCAGACGCTCCCAGATCACCGTCTCCAAAAAACAGAACTGGGCCAAACTTCCCTCCACGTGCAGAGACCCTGCCAGCACAGATCTGTGTCCTAGTCTGGTCTACGGGCCACAGGACTGGGATTTGTGCTCTGGAAAGGCTGAGGTCTCAAAACAGGCCTGGAGCCAACGGACTTTGAGTGAGGATGGTTTAAAGAGAAATTGGAATGATCTTGAATTGGAGTTCGGATATTCCAGGACACAGTGCAACTCAGTTGACGCCGGTTTACCAGAGTTGACCCCTCCATCTGCAACCTATATGGATGTGTGTGTCTCTTCCAGCTCAGCAAAGATCTCTGGGCAAGGTGCCTACCTCCAGCACCTGGACAGAAGCAGTCGAGCCTGGGTATTGTCCACAGGAAAGCCCCAGGCATCAGATGAAGCCCAGAATCCAACCAGAATCACAGAGAGGCGACAGGGCCCAGATGGAGATGGAAACATTTGGTACAACCCCATTCCTGAAGAGGACGACTTGAGGGCCAGCGGAGAAGCAGATCAGGAAAAATACGGAGACCCGTGGAGAAAGAGAGAAAATGAGGGTTTGGCAAAGGAGAAAAGAGACCAGAAACGATCAGGGGTTTTGACCCTCACCGGCGTCCATCAAATGAGAGACATTCAAACTGAAGTTGACGTCATCAGGGCGGATAGTTCGGGTATGGTCAGATTTTCCATTATGTAAGAGTTTGTCACAAACTAAGCTGCATTGCCAGCACATAAATCTGGTCTTAAAATGAGCAGTACTGTTTTGAAATTATATTTATAGTAAGTAGACCGAAATGCTGTGTTATGTTTTGCTGATTGTGCTTGGTGTTCAAAAAAATGGGATGGAAAGCAACCACATTACATGTAATTATAAGTTCTTTTCTAAAACTTAGTGAGCTGCCTACCTAGATAGCATTTTAAGGCATCATATCTGTGCTCCAGAGGTTCTTCCAAAAAGTAGGCAGCTTAATTATAATTGGGCTGCCTTTTAAGATCCTTCTTTTGGCCAAATTCTAAGTCAGCAACAGTTGTGGAGAAGGCAATCCCAGAATATGCTGCATCACAAATAGTTCAATATAATTAAAAACTGACTGCTATATCCAATATTTGTGTGTATTTTTATTTTAAATGATGTTATTTGCAGAGTTTGGGAGGAATACGTTCAAATTGCCTAACCAATTAGCAAGAGATGAGGCCTATATATACATAGCCGACTCACCTACGTTTTTCGACAATTTTCTGCATCCCTCCACTACCCCATCTCCTCACACTCACCTGGTTACTATTCTAACCAGAGAACCTGGGTTCAGGCCAAAATTCAGAGCTTAGAGCCCTCGGACGGCACGCCAAATACGCATATGTTTTATTCTATCTGATTATTTGTAAGTGTGAACTCATGAACCAGTATCACGTCTTTAGCCTAGTGACATACTAATGCCCAACTCTGTCGGAATTTATTGGGAGTGGAGTCTCTGGAGCACTTCACGTGAACCATTGTTTAATGCCTACGTAGAGCAGGAGTTGGCACAACTCTGGCCCTCGAGGCCTACTGTCCTGCAGAGTTCAGTTCCAACACTGATCAAACTTACCTGTCTGTAACTTTCCAGTAATCTTGAAGACCTTAATTAGCATGTTCTGAAGTGTTTGATAAGTGTTGGGGCTGAAGTCTGCAGAAAAGTGGATCTCAAGGGCCAGAGTTGCTCATTCTTGTAGAACATTCCAAATCAGTTTATGACGGGCAACCTTCCAGCCGAGTTTAGCTCTAGCCCACATTAAACAAACCTGGACCAGCTAATCAAGGTCTTCAAGGATGACTAGAAACTTCAGGCAGGTGTATTGGAGCCAAACAGCAGGAAGGTGGCCTTCCAGGAGCAGGATTGAACTCCCCTGATTTATAAGGTTCCAGGTTTCTGTTGCCTATGTAGGTAGTAAAGAGCAAGGCATCTCACTATGTTTTGAAACTGACTAGTACAACTTCTGCTTGCCTGCCAGGGTGTAGGACCATCTTAAAAGCTGTAATTCCCTGTAAGTCTCTAACAGTGTGTTTCTTTGGGTTCAGATCTGGTTATACTACAGTCGGACTGTATTAGCTCTTCTAGTGGTGTGAACTCTGACAGTTCGGGGGCACCAAAGAGAAGCCCAGGAGAGGGTGGAAATGGCAGCAGTGTGATCGACAGGATCAAGTCTCCAGGAACGGTTCGGCGGCTCTCTATGAAGATGCGGAAACTCCCAGAACTAAGGCGTAAGCTTAGCCTGCGCTCGTCCCGTAATCAGCGTCATGGACAGGGCCAAGGAAATGCCAGCAGTGCACCGGGAGCGTCAGATGAGGCTTCACCACCAAATGCACGCAAAGAATCATCCAACATCATTAGCAAGTATCACCTGGACTCCAGTGCACCTGCAAGGCCAAGACGTCGATCCTCTCGAACATGCTCTGCTAGTAAAGGAGGGTATCTTAGCGACGGAGACTCACCTGAACTCCTGCCGAAGGGTCAGGGGTCGAAAGGGTTGCCTACACCACCACCACACCGTGGACCACAGGATTCGCTCGCTGTGGCAGACGCAGAGTCATTCCGTTTGTACTCACTGACGGATCAGCCTCGCTGCCCTCAGAGACTTTCAGGGCTGCTCACGGTGCATCTGCTGGGAGTCGAAGAGCTACTGCGACCCCCTCGGAACGACGCTACTAAAGAAGTCTTCTGTGCCATTCAAGTAGACGGGGTGACCCGGGCACGAACGTCCCTGCTTACCTGTCGAGGGGCGTGTCTCCCACTAAATCACACCTTTAACCTGGAGCTCGAGAGGGCACGGCTGCTCAAACTGGTCATCTTGACGCCAACGACACCCAGCGCAAACAACGGGTCTTCTGCGCCTGCCGCTCCCGCGCGTAACCGGGTGTGCTGTCTGGGTGCTGTGGCTATACCACCCCTCTTCAAGGGTAAGAGAACAACTCCTTGATAGTTCTCTAAATTGATAGTTCTCTAAATTCTGATCGGATGAGCCATTTTTGAAGCTGTTTTAAAGGGATAGTTCTCCCAAAAATGAAAGTTCTGTCATCACTTACTCATGTTCCAAAACCATACGATTTTCATTTTCATTTATTTACAATCATTTTAAACTGTTTAAACCATCAGAGTTTTGGGTGAATAGACTTTCAATGGAGGAACAGAAATTCTCTTCATCTTCATTTGTGTTTCGAAGATGAATGAAAGTCTTTATGGGTTTTGAACAACATGAGGGTGAGTAAATGATAATGGAATTTTCATTTTTGGGTTACCTATCCCTTTAAGATCGCAAGTATCAGTTCAATTCTGTAGTAACTCGTCACGTTGCAATCATTTTTACGGAAGAAATGATAGCAAATACCTATCGTTATAACAAATTTTACCCTTGCACTGTGAATATACACAACCATACCACCCAGCCGTACCATTTATTGGCTTTGATCTTGCACTGAGCCTCTTATCTGTTTATCTTTTCTCTTTCGGTCTCTCTCTCCTGCAGCTTCTCGCAGTCAGCAGTTGTGTGTTCGTCTTGAGCCTCGTGGTTTGCTGTATGTGAAGTTGACCCTTTTGGAGCAGTTTGTGACCCCGTTCCCCCGCCTCAGTGACCTGCCTCCCCCTACAGTGTTCGGGGTGGAGCTGCGCCACCTGGTGGAGAAGGAGGCGTCCGCACTCAAAGTGCCTCTGATCATTCAGAAGTGTGTTTCTGAGATCGAGAGGAGAGGATTGAGGGTGAGACGAACTCAGACAGAGTTGTCTCTGTGTGAGAAAAGAATTAATATAATTTAAATGGTGTATGTGCCAAAGCAATGATAAATGATCCTCAGTTTGGCCCACATAGACTGCTGTTGTGATCACTGTGAAGCGTTTTGATCTAAGTATTGAGAAATGTGTCCAAGTGATTAATGTCTGATCCGAGAGACTGAATGTGTTTCTGTGTGTCTGTAGGTGGTGGGATTATATCGTCTTTGTGGTTCCGCAGCAGTGAAGAAGGAATTACGCGATGCGTTTGAGAAGGACAGTGCAGCAGTTACCTTAAACGACGAGCTGTATCCTGACGTCAACGTCATTACCGGTCAGTCAACCTGATATATTCATGTAGCATGCTTTTTACTTAGTACTCCAAGGTATTGGTTTGAAGGTGTGGATTTTTGTAGAAGAAAATCTGGATTGCTTTTTAATTTTATGGTCAGGGATTCTGAAGGACTACCTGCGTGAGCTGCCGTCTCCTCTCATCACGAGGACCCTGTATGAAGTGGTATTAGAGGCCATGATGGTTCGACCGGCCTGTAGAAACGACAGCGACGCTCAGCGATCACAAAACACCGTGGCACTGCTGCAGTGTCTTCCTGAACCAGAGAGGGTAATTTCTCCAGTCTGAGTCTGTTTGAGTGTCTGTGAACCTTTAAAATGTATGCATGACATGAAAGTTCTGTTTACACTATCGTTCAAAAGTTTTGGGTTACTCTGAGCAAACAAATCTAATAAGAAAGGCAAACATTTAGATTTTTTGTCATTTATTTCTTAAGCGGTTTGTCACTATTTCATTGTGTTTTCTTACATGCACGGCTGTCCGTGCTTTTGCCAGACGTGAGTCTGAGCTTCTTCCTGAAGAAGAGAGGATGTGATTTTATGTAAGAGCACTGAAGTATTTGGGCGAGAGGGTGTGTGTGTGTGTGTGTGTGTGTGTCTGGCTCTGTGCCGCTGTACATGGTTTGTTTGTGAGCAACAGAACCAGCAGCCTGAGGGTTTCCAGCATTGTCCAAAACAAACTAATTGGGAATGAGAACCTTCCGCCCCTCCTGCTCTCATACATTTATACTCTTTCTTTTCTCATCTCTTGTTCTTCATTTAGAAATGCATTGGTCACTTTTAGGAGTGTGCATAAATTTACTGTGTTTGAGCATCCTTGAAATCAAAATGGGCTTGATTTGCTTTCTTTTGGGGATTATATGTAAGAATTTTCATATATTAAAGGGGTGGTTGATTATGATTTCATTTTTTTAACTTTAGTTAGTGTGTAATGTTGCTGTTTGATCATAAACAACATCTGCAAAGTTACGACACTCAAAGTTCAATGCAAAGGAGATATTTTCTTTTAAAGAATTCTCTGTCATGCCGTCGTTTACGCCGGACTGCTTCACAAACGAGGGACAATTTAATGCTGGATTTGCACAAAAGATGAACATGACGTCACATGCTAGTCGATGAGTTGAATCAACTTCACAGCAACTACATAAATTTATCCACTAATCATTCAGAAACGTCTAAAAGTTGTAACTTCTTCCTGAGTCTCTCCATCAGTGTCGACTCCGGTTTGAACAATGTAAGGCTGAACACCGTTACTAACAATCCTCATTTTGGCTGCGTGAGATTCTCCAGCTTTGTTGCTGTTGAGCAACCGAAGCGCGAGCTGTTAAAGCTCTGCCCTCTTATGAAAAGGGGCGGGAGCAGCAGCTCATTTGCATTTAAAGGGACACACACAAAAATGGCATGTTTTTGCTCACACCCAAATAGAGGCAAATTTATAATAAATGATCTGTGGGGTATTTTGAGCTGAAACTTCACAGACACATTCTGGAGACACCAGAGACTTATATTACATCTTGTGAAAGGGGCATTATAGGTCCGCTTTAATTAATTTTTTTTTTTTTACCAATATGTGAACAGACCTTCCCCAGCTTGTCTATGAAAGCCTGTAGACTGATTTTTATGAAGAGAGGACTCAGGATGTTTTTGCTGGGAAAATCAAAAAGATGTGACGTTTATGTGCTTCTGTTCAGTGACACATGAAACAGATGCTTATACAATGTTCAGGATAATGCCAAAAGAGCCATTTTTATTGCGTGTTTTAGTCATTGAGAGGAAAGCGCAGAGAACATATTTACATATTCATCTAACCATCGCTCTCAGCAGAGTAGACGGCGTAGAGACGTTCGTTAACAGGATATTGCAGCAAATTATAGTATTTATAATTATTTTTTTACTTCTAAGCAAAGAATGAACAAGAACTTTGGCGCGAGTATATCGGGCATTGAATCAAGTATGTTACATGTGCACAAGTGCGAGCTCGAGCAATAAGTCGTTGGCGGCAGTTCACTTTACGGCCACCGGTGTTGCTAATAAAAAGGCTTTTTGAATTCTACATATAGCCCCCATTGCGAACGATTCATCAATGCACGTTATTCTAAAGGAAAATCCCTTGATGCATAAAATCAAATCCTGTCTTGAGGAATATCTCACAGAAGTAACTTTAGAACTTCCTGTTTGATTTTGTGTGTCTTTTAAAGGCAACTCTGTCCTTCTTGCTGGATCATCTGAGTCTGGTGGCATCTTACAGCGACAGCAACCGAATGACGTGCCAGAACCTGGCTGTATGCTTCGGGCCGGTCCTCCTGACGCCCACCCAGGAGTCCTGGCAGGCCGGGCTGACGGCACCCGGCTCAGGGGCTCTGATGGGGTCCGGGGCCGGTCGAGGAGGACGTAGCTTTGCACACAGTGAAGAGATCGCCAGCGCCGTGGACTTTAAACGACACATAGAGGCTTTGCACTACCTCCTGCAGCTCTGGCCTGGTGAGTTTGTGTGTCCCAAAAATGATCAATTACTCTCCTAAATGTCATTTCGAACTTGTTTGACTTATTTCTTCTTTCACTGCAAAAATACATTTCCACATGAAAAACACAGTCATGTGTGGGAGACTTTATCCATGCTTTTTTCTCTGAATGTCCTCTGGTTTTGATTATCATCCCAGCACCGCTCATGCAATGAAATGTCATGCATATAATCTGATAATCGTCGGCTGCGTCTCGAAAGGTCATCTTTGAGCATCATGTTACGACCCTTGACTTGCGTGTGGTAGCTGAAGCATGTTCTCGTGACGCAGCACATGTGCAACATGCAGGAGGAATTTCAGTAACCTGTGACAGCTGTTGGCGATTTGCATGCCACATCAGTATAAATATGTGCCACGTGTTTAGAGTTTGATGCATGAACACACTATTGTCTTCTGTAGAACTGCTTTATGGCTGATTCAAATTAGTTTCATAACTGACAAATTTTGCAACATCGACACTATCATTGAACTGAATTGAAGCAACACTAAACAGAATTGAATCAATGCTGAACTAAATCTATATTGAATTGAATCAACAATGAACTGAATTAAATCAACATTGAACTGAACTGAATGAGCAGTTGACTGAATTGAATAAACAATTAACCAAATTGAATCATGACTGAACTGAATTGAATCAGCAATTAATGAACTGAATCAACAATTAATTAGAACTGCTTTATAACTGATTCAAATTAGTTTCATAACTGACCAATTTTGTAACATTGACACTGTCGTTGAACTGAATTGAAGCAACATTGAACTGAATTGAATCTATACTGAACTGAATTAAATAAACAACGAACTGAATTGAATCAACATTAAACTGAATTGAACTGAATAATGACACTATTGTCCTCTGTAGAACTACTAATAAATGTATTAAATTTGTTTCATAATTGACATTTTGCAACATCGACACTATCATTGAACTGAAGCAACGTTGAACTAAACTGAATCTAAATTGAACTGAATTGAAGCAACAACAAATTGAATTGAAGCAACATTCAATTGAATCATCAGTGAAATTAATTGAATCAACACTAAACAGAATTGAATCCTCACTGAACTGAATCTATATTGAACTGAATTGAAGCAACATTGAACTGAATTGAAGCAACATTCAATTGAATTGAATCAGCAGTGAAATGAATTGAATCAACACTAAACAGAATTGAATCCTCACTGAACTGAATCTATATTGAACTGAATTGAAGCAACATTGAACTGAATTGAAGCAACATTCAATTTAATTGAATCAGCAGTGAAATGAATTGAATCAACACTAAACAGAATTGAATCATCGCTGAACTGAATCTATATTGAACCGAATTGAATCAGCATTGAACTGAATTGAATCTGCAATGAACTGAATTGAAGCAACACTGAACCAAATGGAATCAAAGCTGAACTGAATCTATATTGAACTCAATTGAGCTGAATAATGACACTATTGTCTTCTGTAGAACTGCTTTATAAATGAATCAGATTATTTTCATAATTAACAAATTTTGCAAAATCGACAGTCATTGAACTGAATTGAATCAACACTAAACAGAATTGAATTAACACTGAACTGAATCTATACTGAACTGAATTAAATAAACAACGAACTGAATTGAATCAACATTAAACTGAATTGAGCTGAATAATGACACTATTGTCTTCTGTAGAACTACTACTTATAAATTTATCAAATTTGTTTCATAATTTACATTTTGCAACATCGACACTATCATTGAACTGAACTAAAGCAACGTTGAACTAAACTGAATCTATATTGAACTGAATTGAAGCAACAACAAACTGAATTGAAGCAACATTTAACTGAATTGAAGCAACATTTAACTGAATTGAAGCAACATTGAATTGAATCAGCAGTGAAATGAATTGAATCAACACTAAACAGAATTGAATCATCGCTGAACTGAATCTATATTGAACTGAATTGAAGCAACACTGAACCAAATGGAATCAAAGCTGAACTGAATCTATATTGAACAGAATTGAGCTGAATAATGACACTATTGTCTTCTGTAGAACTGTTTATAAATGAATCAGATTATTTTCATAATTAACAAATTTAGCAAAATCGACAGTCATTGAACTGAATTGAATCAAAACTGAACTGATCTGAATAATGACTCTTGTCTTTTTAGAGCTTCTTTACAGCAGAATTTGAATTAGTTTCATATTTGCTGAAGTTTGCCTCATTGATTCTGTTATTTTCCTGTTTATTACGCAAAAGCTGATTTTGAATCGATCGGTCTTGTATAAAGCGCTGTAGAAATAAAGCTGACTTGACTTGCACATCTGCCACATGTCAAGCACATAACGGCGTTTCATGTCCTTTTCTTCGCAGTACCCAGAGGACGAGTGACGGATGACTCTGACCAATCACATGTCATCCCGTCTCTGGCATCCCAGAGTTCCTCACTGCGGCGAGCTCAGCGCGTGCCACTGCGAGTCGAGCTTCCCTCGGTTCAGGATGTGGTGGTTGTTTCCCGTAGGGGGCGTGGCCGCCTGGAAAGCCCGCCCTGCAACCGCTACGCTGGTGACTGGAGCGTCTGTGGGCGGGACTTCCTGTCGAACGACGAGGCAGATTATGACGAGGTGGCGGGCAGCGAGAGTGACGACGACATGGAGAAGAAGCGGGACGTGTGGGCGTCACCTGACGGTCTGTACGTGGATGACTTTGCTCTGGACTTCGACGCGCCGTTCACGTGCCGACTGAGTCTGAAGGACTTCGACACTCTGATTTCAGACTTGGAGAGAGAGTTAGCCAAACAAATCAACATCTGCCTCTGAACCAGGACTCCAAAGTCATTTTGAGCACTTCTGTCTTCCAGAACAAACACAAATGCATGCTTGACGTCATATAAGTCGCTTTGGAATATCGCAGCACGTTTCAGATGATAAAAAATGCGACTTGTATTCTGGAAAAAAATTAAAACAGTCAAGCAAGAAATGTGTTTTCATTGTTGGGGTATTTGTGCCCATCCTAGTGTATGACGCAGTTTCATAGCAGCTACTGTAACGTAATATTCAACAAGCACAAAAACTATGATTTTTTTATTCATCATTCTTCTGAAGGGGAGACGCGTATCGATTATTATAACAAGCTGTAAATGCATTATAACGCAATATAAACACTAGTTCTTAATGATGCTGAAGGATGACGGCAGGCAGTACGTCTGCGTTACGTTTGTGTGAAGTTTATTTTATTTAAAGCTCTGTGTACGACTCTTATTCCAGAGGGCTGGTTTGTGTCTCCGTGTGAGAAACCAGCAGCGTTCGGGCCAAGATTTCATCATTCTTTCCACCGGGACATTCCGTTACGCGTGTTTCACTGCCAGACTCTCTTTGGCAACAGCTTTTCTGACCAGCCTTATTTTCTATTCCTGCGTAATGCTTAATGGTGGACGTATTTATTACATTCCCTCAAGGTCACATTAAAGGAACGTTCTGGGTTCAGTACAACTTTGCAGCATTTGTGACGTAAGGTTGATTTGAGTTTGAGAACGAGAAGCCAAACTCAATATTTGAGGCGGTTAATTGATGTTATGACATAAATGCTGTCATTAAAAGTGAAAGGTTAAGTATGTCATTTCTAACGCAAACAGAAAAGCAATGACTCTTTTGGTCAAAACACTCATTGGTCAGTCAGAGGGATAGTCCCGCCCCCAAACTCACGTCATTGGTTGAGTCAAAGTTGGCATGCAACTGTAACACGATACAATAATGTCCCATTAGTTGACTAAAATTAACTAACAATGAGCAATACATTTGTTTCAGTATTTATTCATTTTTAACATTAGTCAGCACCAGCTCTGTTAGCTCAGGTTAATTAAATAATAAAATTAAATTATATATTTTTTATATGTTGACTTTTCATTGTTAGTTTATGTGAACTGATGTAATTAACAAATGGAACCTAAACTAATTCAAAAGTATCCAATATGACATTGTATTGAACTCAGAACATTCGTTTAAAACCAAATTTATGTTTGACAATCAGCAAAAGGAAAGCTTTGCCAGAGACGAATATAATATAGTGTTAATTTTGACTGAATTTGCACAGTGAATAATGCCAAAATAATTGATTCAGGTTTTGTTTTTTTAGAAGACATAAATGCTAAAACGTTGAATCAGGACATGCTAATATAACCTGTATTGTCATGCCAAAGACTGTTGTGATGGATTATTGCACTTCTGTGTATAGTTTTATAGGCTGTGCGTAAGCTGATCTGAGGTCAGTCCGTTACTGAGAGCAGCTTTATCCTTCATATCTGCACGCGGTACAAATAATATCAACTGTGATTTGATTCTAAAAGCCACAAATGGAATATAAAGGCCATGACTGAGCCCACGGGCTCCCTATATGCAAACTGTTTTACATGCTTTATTTGAATACAAATTTTGTTTAGTTGTATAAACAGTATTATTATATTCTATTATTGCACCTGTAACATTAAGCACTTCTGTCTGTGCTCATGCATAGCCACAACCCAGCGATACACACGTCTAGTGTGTGTGTGTGTGTGTGTGTGTGTGTGGATAATGTACCATTCAGTGTTATGTTAAAGAAATAAAGCAGTGTTACATTTCTACCATGAATCCGAGTGTGTATTCTCTGGATCAAACCATCCTAAATGACACTTTAAAGGGATTGTAATCAATGTTGTTCCAAGCTGATGATGGTGCAGAAAAGGAGAAAAATATGCACTGCATTTGCATTTTTATGTCTTGTTTTCCATTACAAATATCTAAACATTCTTAAATCAACATGCATTTACTTAAGATGCAAAATTGCATTAGATATTTCTGTTGAGTTGACTATAAGTAACTTTGCAACTGTGTTATGTCATCTAGCAGTCATTAGAGTATTAGTAGACTGTCTGCTTAATATCCGCAAACAATTTATTTTGATGCTCCTCGACAGACATTCTACTGACTTTGCAACTCAACTTATTCTACTAACCCGAATGCTAACCTAACAGTCTACTAATCCTTTAATGACTGCTAGTTGACATGTAGTTGCAAGCAGAATGTCTCAAGTGGACCATCGAAATAAAATGAAACCCAAATATCTGCCAATTGGGTTTGAAAAAACTTGTTTTCCCTTTGAATTGAGATATTTAAGCCTGCAGATTTATGAATGTTTACATATTTGTACTGGAAAAGTAGACAGAAATACTGAGGAAAAAGAACATCCATTTTTTGCAGAGTTCATTTTTGGCTGGCGTTCCTTAAATGAGTCAAACTCTGAAACCTCTGATAGTTTGTTTAATCTGAGTGTGTGTGTGTTTGTTTGTGGGAGTGTGTGTATGTATGTTTTTGTTTGTGTGCGTGTGTGTGTGTTTGTATGTGAGTGTGAGTTTGTGCTCACTGAGGTTTGGACTGAAGACTGTAATGTTTTTGAATGAGTCAAACTCATTTCTGCACACGTGAATCATCACACGGCTCATGTTTCTCTTGTAGAGTTTGGAATAGAATACTTCTCACTGCATACTGACATCAGTACACTGCATACAATTATATGTACTTCTGTATGTGTGATTCTTTTTGCATTAGAAATAATGTTAGTATTCAGTGTGTAATCAGTATCATATTCAAAAAAGTTTATTATATATTTTTTTTATTCATATAATTTTAAAGCATAGTGAATTACTGAAACTGTTTATCAGTGTGAAGTGAGCGATTACAGTGATGTGTGAACGTGTATCACCGCTGTATTCATCCGTACGAGTGTGTGTTTATCCCAGAGACAGACACTTCCTCTGAAGCGAGCGCGGCCTCACTCCCAAACACCCGTCTCTCTTCTTCACCGCACTCCTGCAGAGAGACAGGCGTCATGATGAATCTGAACAAGCTTTCAGGTCCATTCACACCAAGAACGAGCGTCCAAACCAACGCACATTATCATTCTGTTTATCGTCTGTCGCTTTAAATGCTCACACTCTTTAAAGCAGGATGGATTCTGATTGGCTGTCAATGTTTTCAGCTGGAAAAAAATCATTCGGAAAGTGATTCCAATGAGATCGTTCCTCTGTGTCGTTATTGTTATAGTTGTGGTTTGGACTCTGATGTTCTTTTATATTTGGAACGATTTTTAGAACTATATCGTTAGTTACTGTCGTTGGTGTGAACGAGCCTTTACTCTTGATTAATACGCAGCATAATGTTCACATCTGAAGAGATTTTTAGTTGATTTTTTATAATCTTTCTGTGATGAAGTGTTGAGACTCACTGAGAGGAACAGACTGTGTTCTGACTGAGACGAGGCCGCAGGATCCTACAGGAGAGACACAGAGAGCAGGTCAATCAGGAGTTCATGTGCCGGAGCATTGAAGTTCAACTCTGATCGTGTTTCATACCTCGACGCTGAGCTCTTGGGAATCACATTCATCGTTTTTGTTTGCCTGATAAGAAATGAGAAGCAGCATGAGTGTGATTTTGTTCATGTGTCTGACACATTACTAAGATCATCGAGTTTCATTTTGAACTCTGAACTCAAAACAAAATTAGAAGCTCCCATTATAATAAAGAAATGTTTATAAAGAACTTTATTTTACTTAAAATAATTGGAGAAAATATAGTGGCATCTATTATTAACAAATCGTGTGCGGTCCAAACATCTGAGAACATCAGGATTCAAAACGTACGACTGCAAATAAGAATTTAGTTTTTTAATTTTTGCTGATAATGTCAATTGAAAACAATGTATTAACTTATTAAAAATTATGGTGATGCTTTACATTAAAGGTTTAGTTCGGCCAAAAATAAAATCTGCTTCCATGTTCTACGTCAGAACACCGACTCTGTATTGGCCGGCTAATATACACACACTGAGCTGGCGTTTGGACGTAGAACATGGTAGCAAATTTCATTTTGGGGTGAAATATCCCTTTAAACAAAGTTCTCAAATCCTGTAAAGCTTGTGTGATGTTGGAAATATCAGTTTGTCAGCAGAAGCTGATTCTCACCTCTGAGCCTTCCTGTCCAGCGTCTTCTGAGTGGCCGAGGACAGAGTCCGTGTGTTTCCAGGACTGTCTTTCTCCTGGTCAGAAGGAAGTGATGTCAGTTTGTGTGCAGGACGCTGTGAGAGAATGTGTGTGTGTGTGTGTGTACCATCTCTCTGAGTGTCCTCTCTCTGCGTATCTCTCTGTCCTGCTGAAGAAGACGAAGTCTGTCTCTCAAAGGCCACACAAAGAAGATCTGATGGACGTTATGCAGCGCTGCCCGAAGCTGTGACACACACCAGACAAGTGAAGAGAAAAACAATCACAGATGAATAGAGTAAAGCTGTGCGTTATGCAGATTTGTGCGTTACCTGTGCTGTAACTCGCTGCTGTAGTGTCAGGTCCTGATGGGAGACGGAGGCTCTCTTCTGCTGGGAATCCGTCTGGAAGGAGCGGATGAGCGCTCTGGAGTCCTGCAGCACATTCACACTCTGACTGACAGCGGCTGGTATGTTTAGGAAGTACTGGTGTGTGTCTTTACCTGTACGGTTTTGCGCAGGTGTGTGATTTTCTCCGTCTGTAAGAGTCTGCGTGTTAGAAAACCTCGAGCCGCGGCAGTGAGACGACAGAGAGGCTTCATCTGCTCCACACACACGTCCTGTACAACGACTGGGTGAGTAACTCACAAGTAAAAAAATTCAAATATAAAAAAATATATATTTATAAAATACCCGGCAAAGTTTGGAAACATTAATTTTTTAATATTTTCGAATTTTACTCACTAAGACTGTATTTATTTGATAAAAAATACAGTAAAAACAGTGAAATATTATTCCAATGTAAATCAGCTGTTTTCTATGTGAATATACAGTAAAGTGTAATTTATTCCTGTGATCAAAGCATCATTACTCCAGTCTTCAGTGTCACATGATCCTTCAGAAATCATTCTGATATGATGATTCGCTGCTCAAGAAACATTTATGATTATTATCAATGTTGAAAACAGTTGTGCTGCTTCAGATTTTTGCTACAATATTACTCTTTTTACTGTCTTTTTGATCACATAAATGCATTGGTGAGCAGAAGAGACTTCTTTATATATAATATCAGTGTTACTGATACGATACACACATTTTTATTTAGTCTATTATGTTTTCATGGGGCTTTTAAAAGTCTCTCTCTTTCTCTCTCTATCTCTATATTCATATATATATTTTAGTTTATTTAGTTGTAGTTATTTTAGTACTTCAACTAAGATGAGAAATGTTGGCAACTAACTGAAATAAAATGTTTGTTTTTTTTGTATTTCCTTTTATTTCAGTTGTTTATTTTATTTCAAGTAATGAAAACTATCGTATTTTTAGAACTTTTACTATTGTTTTGAAGCCCTTCAAAGGAAGTTGACCCTCACAAACGCTCACCTGTGTGTGTGAAGTGTGTCTCGTCTTCCGGCTGAGCTCCGGCGTTGATGACATCATGCTCTTCCTGCTCTGTTCGTTCAGCTTCCTCTGGAGCTGCTGCACACACACCAACATCAGCTGTCTGTGTTTCTGCTCTCTCTCAGTTTACAGAAATTCAATCTGTTAATGTTTATAATACTGCACATGTTGTGCTGTTTAGTGTGTGTGTTGATACCTGTGTTTGTCTCTCCTGTGCTGCGAGGAGATCAGAGATCTGATGAGCGTGTTCTCTCTCTAAACGCTCACGCATCGTGTCTAAAGCCTGAATCTGCTGCTCCTCTGCGAATACACACACACACCATTTTATTTAACCATTAATATTTGATTGTTATCGTGTTCACTGATGTGTGGTGGATACGTCAGTCATGAACAAGAAATGTGTTTTGTTTAGCTTAAACCTTCAGCTTCATGCTTGATGTCCCACTAACCTCCCGTCTCATCCTGCTGCTGTGAGTGTCGGATCGGCCCGACGGAGCCCGGTGAGGAAGCGGACGACACATGTGGTCTGATCAGCGATGGCGAGGGGCTTTCCACATCATAGGACCGGTTGAGGGGCGCCGGAGGCGAACGACGGGCCGGTCTGGTGTTCTCAGGGCTCAAGTCTTGTGTTGAGTCTAACCTGGTCGTTTCCTTCCGGCTGCTGGGTGTGGAGGTAATGATTGACAGCTGTCTGTCACTGAACTCTGAACAGCTGCAGTTCCATTCTGCACCAGAGGGGGCAGGAGAAGATGCTGTGAAAACCGATCGCTCTATTAGACGTTGTTCGTTATGACCGCTTCCAGACAGATATTCAGATCCGTTCGTGCTGAGCTCAGACTCGCTGACGGGATGAGAAATGAGGATGTTTCCGGCGGCGTGCGGTCGCGGTCTCCGTGCTCGGTGTGTGAGAGGGCTGCGGCTGGGCTGAGGACCGGGTAACTGAGCGTAAGAACCCGTCAGACTGAGAGAGAGACCGGACAGGGTGGAGTCAGGGGACTCTGAACCGTCAGAACCGTCTCTGGACTCGTCAGACAGCAGCTTCTCCATGCGCTGGTTCAGCAGTCGAAGGGTCTCTCTCTTCAGAGAGCTGCTGGGACTGAGGTTCCGGTTCTGAGCCGGGGCCGTGAACGGTCTGATGGAGCGGATCGGGCTGGTTTTGGACCCGTGAGATAGAGACGGGTCTGATGTGATGCTGTCCGACTCGTTCTGCGTCTTTTTCAGCTGCAGGAACAGAAAAGAGGTTACACATTTCTACAGAACTAGTTCTTCATTTGGATAAAGCTACATGTAAACGAGATCTCCGCCAGCAGATGCTGATCATATCTTTAGAGAATTAATTAAAACATAAAAAATCATAAGCTTATTTTATTTCTGCTAGTTGCCAAGGCAACATTCATAATTTGAGTTTATCTTGATGTACTAAAATAACTAAAACTGAACCTGAAATAAAATTGAATATTTAAATAACTATGGATATTTTTTTACTTTATCATCTGGATCAAGATGCACATTGCAATTTCTATATCCTGATTATTGTTGTAGTTCATTTTTCCAGGACCTCATTGCTTCTACGTTCAGTTAAACTGCCAACAGTGATTGTAAATTAATTGCTTAAATTATTACATTATTTGCTAACTGCATTCTTTAAATTGTAATGTTGACATGCATTCTCTGTAAAGCTGCTTTGAACTGATATGTATCGTGAAAAGCGCTATACAAATAAAAGTGAATTGAATTGAAATAACTAATAAACTAATTAAAAATGACCAACAACATGACAAACTTTAACTAAGATTGAAATGAAAACATAAAATATTAAAATACAAACTAATTCAAAATCTCGAGCTTTGGAACTATAAACTATGGAAAGTCCCCATAAAAAATGAAAACTCAATGTGTGAGTGTGTTTGTTTGTGCGCATACGTGTGTGTGTGAGTGTGAGTGTGTGTTTGTGTGAGTGCGTGCATGCCTGTGCATGTATGTGTGTTTGCACGTGTGTGTGTGTGTGAGAGTGTAACTAAAACTAAACCTGAAATAAAATTGAATATTTAAAAAAACTAATACAAAATGACAAACTTCAACTAAGATTGAAATGAAAACAGAAAATATAAAAATACAAACTAATTCAAAATCTGAATAAAAACTATGGAAAGTCCCCATAAAAAATGAAAACACAATGTGTGAGTGTGTTTAAGTGTGTTTGCACATGTGTGTGTGTGTGTGTGAGAGTGTGTGTTCTTGTCCCCACGATGTAATAAAAACCTGAGATCACCTACATCACCAGCCAGCGGTCCCCACGAGGGAAATGGATTAATAAACATACTAAATGATGTTTTTTTGAAAATGTAAAAATGCAGAATGTTTCCTGTGATGGTTAGGTTTAGGGATAGGGGTAGTGTAGGGGGAGAGAATATACAGTTTGTACAGTATAAAAACCATTACGCCTATGGAGAGTCCCCACTAAGATAGCAAAACAAACCTGAGTGTGTGTGAGAGTGTGTGTGTGTGTGTGTGAGTGTGAGAGTGTGTGTGAGAGTGTGTGTGAGAGTGTGTGAGTGTGTGTGTGTGTGTGTGTGTGTGTGTGTGTGTGTGTGTGAGAGTGTGTGTGTGAGTGTGTAATCTCTCCGTTGAGGCTCGTGTTCAATCACGCTTATAATCTAAACTAAATTTCCAGGGTAACAGGTGTCTGTGTTCACAGAGCTGTAATATTACCACAAAATAAGCTAATAATCCTAATAATACTACATCTGCAGTTTAGTATTAGTTTCAGCAGGGCTGTTTCTGACCATTTTGCATCTTACACAAAACACCTGTTCCCTATAAAGATTAAGATATACATGCTTAACAACATAAGACTGATACTATCTCACAACCCTGTTTTCTGTTCAGCAGGCGTTCGAGATGTTCAGTTCAGTGTTGATCAGTGTAATCTAGAGCTGAATGTGTGTAAACTCACATGGATGTTGTTGAGCACGTCCTGCACCCGCTGCAGAAGAGCGTCCGTCTGTCTCTTCCTGTCTCTCTCCACGGCCGTCTGTCTGTCGTCAGCCATCTGAACACGCAGCGCTTCGCTCAACTACACAAACACAAAACCAGACATCACAACATTATTCTCTACACTAAATACTAGCAAATGAAAAACCCAGACTCACATTCAGGTGTTTTTTTTCTGTCTCCATCATCGCTCTGTTTGGAACATATTATACCTATAATCCTGCCGAGAGCTGCTGGTGTGTGTAGTTTTCAGCTGGTCGGAGTTACTGTGATTCACTGTCTCTATGAAACCATGACATTATATTACACAACATGAGAGGATCTGAGGAGCGCTTCATAACAACACACACACACGTTTGTTTTTGTGAATTGTGGGGTCATTCCATAGGCGTAATGGTTTTTATACTGTACAAACTGTATTTTCTCTCCCCCTACACTACCCCTACCCCTAACCCTAACCATCACAGGAAACTGTGCACACTTTTACTTTCTCACAAAAACTCATTCTGTGTGATTTATAAGCCTTTTGAAAAGTGGGGACATGGAGAATGTCCTCATAAATCACCTCTTCTTGTCATACCCATGTCATTATACACATTTGTGTCCTGATATTTCACAAAAACATGCCCCCACACACACACTCAAGACACACACACACACACACACACACACACACTCAAGACACACTCAAGACACNCACACACTCAAGACACACACACACTCAAGACACACACACACACACACACACTCAAGACACACACACACACATACACACACACTCAAGACACACACACACACACACACACACACTCACACTCGACTGGTTTCGTTTCTCAAATCTTTTAAATGCCATCGACCCCCAAAAGGCATCTATAGACTTTCTTATAAAATGAATATTATAAATATGTCTAAAATATTATTTGGAAAACATGCTGTTTATTAAGTCACATTATTATGTTTTTCCCCTCGTCATTATAATTCTGTGCTGTTAGATTTATTATGTGTTTATTTATTTGATTTTTTTACTTTATTTGTTATCAATCTTTATTTATTTACTTTAATTTGTATTTTTTTTATAGTTTGTATTTTTTTATAGTTCTGTACTGTTAGATTTATTATTTAATCATTTATTTATTATGTACTTTTATTTATTTACTTTCACATAAATTCTTATTTTTATTTACTCATAGTTCTGTACTGTTAGATTTATTATTTAATTATTTAATCATGTATTACTATTTAGTTATTTATTTTGTCTAATTTTATTTATTTACTTTAATATGCATTTGTATGTATTTATTTGTATATATACAGTTAGATGTAATAATTACTTAATCATGTGTTTAGTTATTTATTTAATCTGTTTTTATGTATTTAAGATACATTTTTATTTATTTTAATCGTATTTTTATTTACTCATTATGGTTCTGTACTGTTAGATTTATTATTAAATTATTTAATCATCTATTTTATTTATTTACTTCAATATAATGACTTATTTGAATCTTAATTTTTATTTACTCATAGTTCTGTACGATTATATTTATTATTTAATTATTTAATCATTTATTTACTTATTTAATTTTACTTTAATATTTATTTGAACCTTAATTTTTATTTTTTTTTATACTGTTTTACTCTAAACTTTTCCCCGAACGCCAGTTTGAAACCCCTGGACTAGATCTGTGTGTTTATTGCAGTCCAGTGCTGATATATGCATATATATATGCATTATTATTTAACACAGTCTCACCACAGGCTCCAGCAGTCTCCTGCCGCGGAAGTGCATGTCGGACAGCGCCCTCTGCCGCTCAGGCGCGGTACTGCAGGCCGGCGGCAGCAGCGCGTTCAGTGTCCTGCTGCAGAACTGCTCATAACTCTCCATTTCTCTCAATATGACACACTAAACACAGATAAAAAGAGGCATTCGGTTACTAAACCTGAATTAAATGACCTTAAACATAAAAATACTTAAACTTCACGTCTTGACATCAATGTTTTCATCCCATGAGGAAGAATTTAATCACTCACCGCCGTTCAGCTGGATTCTCTGATGATAATACAGTATACAGTAACAAAAAAAAAAGAGTTTATTTGGTTTTCTGTTCGTTTTTTCTCTTTCATTCGCCTCGCGCTCTTCTTACGCGGCCGTTATTGATAGACGCGTTGCATAGCAACCACGGGAAGCCCCGCCCCTGCGCCGCGCTCACGCGGATCATGAAATGAATAATAAAACTGTTTTTTTTTGTTTTGTTTTATAAATACGAATAATAAAATTGCAATATTATGTCCGCGCATACAGCCCTTAAAATGTAAAGAACGCTGAATGTAATGGTTTGGTCACGTGTGCGGCCGGTGGGCGGTGACGTCACGGGTCCCGTTATCTCGGGCAGAAGAGAGAGAGCGCCGCAGACACACAGCAGGACCGGAGAGAGAGAGACGCTCGAGCACGATGGAGATGCAGTATAATAATAATAATAACGGATACGGACCGGAGGAGTACATGATCCAGGAGGAGGATTGGGACAGAGACCTGCTGCTCGACCCCGCGTGGGAGAAACAGCAGAGGAAGGTCAGAGGTCACGCTGTTGCTAGATTAATTATCATGAGTGAATGATCTGAATCAAATAAGCTGTTAAATTACAAAATAACTAATAATGAAGTCAAATAAGATCAAATCTGTTATCAAATATTTAAACTGTACAAGCTTGAGATAATCATTTCTAAATAATCAGTAGTGCAGAATACATTAATCATTAATATGAATTAATTAATAATTGAATTTATAATTCAAATTAAATTAAACAAATAAATTAAAAACAGTAAAGCAAGTTTGTTTATACAAAATTATTCATATGCAAAATTAATTTAAACTAAAGAGAAATTAAAAGCAAATTAAAGTGTGTGTGTGTGTGTGTGTGTGTGTGTGAGTGAGTGAGAGCGAGAGTGTGTGTGTGTGTGTGTGTGACTGAGTGTGTGTATGAGTGACAGTGTGTGTGTGTGAGTGTGAGACTGTGAGTGCGTTTGTGTGAGTGTGTGTGTGTCAGTGTGTGTGTGAGTGTGTGTGTCAGTGTGTGTGTGTGTGTGTGTGAGACTGTGATTGTGTGTCTTTGTGAGTGAGTGTGTGCAAGTGTGTGTGTGTGTGACTGTGAGTGCGTTTGTGTGAGTGTGAGTGTCAGTGTGTGTGTGTGAGTGTGAGTGTCAGTGTGTGTGTGTGAGTGTGAGTGTCAGTGTGTGTGTGTGTGTGTGAGACTGTGATTGTGTGTCTTTGTGAGTGAGTGTGTGCAAGTGTGTGTGACTGAGTGCGTGTATGAGTGACAGTGTGTGCGTGTGAGTTTGTGTGTGTGTGAGAGTGTGTGTTTGTGACTGTGTGTGACTGAGTGCGTGTGTGCGAGTGTGTGTGCGACTGTGAGTGCGTTTGTGTGTGTGTGTGTGTCAGTGTGTGTGTGAGTGTGAGTGTGTGTGTGTGTGAGACTGTGATTGTGTGTCTTTGTGTCTGAGTGTGTGCGTGTCAGTGTGTGTCTGAGTGACTGTGTGTGTGTGTGAGAATGGCTCTTTGTGTGTGTGTGTGTGTGTGTGTGAGTGTGTGTCTGAATGAGTGACTGTGTGTGTGTGTGTGTGTGTGTGAGAATGTCTCTTTGTGTGCGTGTGTGTGTGTGTGTGAGTGTGTGTCTGAATGAGTGACAGTGTGTGTGTGAATGCTTGTTTTCATGATTTATGAGGACACAAATGTGTGTAATGACATGGGTATTACATGTTTTATGAGGACATTTCAGGAGTCCTCATATTTAAAATAGCTTTAAAAAAACGAAACAATGTTTTATTAAAAATGTAAAAATGCAGAATGTTTCCTGTGATGGTTAGGTTTAGGGGTAGGGGTAGTGTAGGGGGAGAGAAAATACAGTTTGAACAGTATAAAAACCATTACGCCTATGGAGAGTCCCCACTAAGATAGCAAAACAAACCTGAGTGTGTGTGTGTGTGTGTGAGTGTGTGTGTGTGTGTGTGTGTATATGTGTCTATCCTCTAACAATAGCTCTGAGTGTGTGAGTGTGTGTGTGTGTGTGTGTGTGTGTGTGTGTGTGGTGACACCTGTGGACAGATGCGCAGTAACACATGATGATGAAGCTCTAATTTTATCTGTGGAACGGTCGGTCAGTGCGGGTCACTAATCCTGTCCTTGATTCATGTGTGTCACTCCTAAACTCTTTCACCTTCCCAGAGCTGCACATCATCACAAATAACTGCTTCATTCAGTCATTCAGTGTGAACTGAACTCTGCTATTCCGTCACATTTACAACGCTTTTATTCTATTTATATTCTCGAGAGCCAGTTTTTCCACAATGAAAATCCTCGGAGCGCTTGTAAAGAGTACAAAATATCCGTCTGACGGCACCGAGAAAACATGCCGAACTAAAGGAGTGCGTCGAGCTGACAGATAGATGGAGTGTGTGAAGAACAGCTGATGAAATGTGACTCCTGCTTCTCTATTGTTGTGTCTGTGTTGATGAAGGTGAATCTGAGGAGCATCATCCGTCCACGAGCAGCTCTGGATCTCGACCCAAACTCAGAATAACACTGTATGATTTAATTTTGTCATGCATATTGTGAGTTGAGTTCAGTTTAATCAGACGAACCGTTTGGTTTCACCACAGATGTGAGTTCTGTGAACTGACTGGCGTGAATGTGATGAAGGAGCGTGTGCACTTTATAGGTTCACTCGTATTTCAGAACACGTGTGATTTATGAGGGAACAGACCTCGCTGTCATTGACCGGACGGACATTGTGTGCTCGGACATGACGCACATGCTTTTGTTTTGATGTTAAGCATTCGCCAAATGTTTCGGCTTCTGCTTTTTGCTTTTGTTTAAAGTAGATCCTCCTTTAAAACTCTGCAAACTCACAATCACATGAAGTCATCATGAAATGGAAGTTGCATTTGTCTTTTCTTCCCGAGTGTGACGTATGTCCGAGTGAAACAAATCGGGTCCCCCCTCGAAATCGGGTCATTCATTAGTTTTATTTATAACTGAAATATGTAACACACATAATTACATTCACCCTTATAGGGTCTTTTTAGACCCCAAACGACGTTTGCTAAAATAAATTTAAAAAGTTATCTTTGTACAAGTGACATGAAACTTTGTACAGTTGTTACACTTTCTAGATCTACAAATAATAAAATAATTGGAGCGATATCTTGTTTTTATGTTAGTGTAGAAAATAAAGTCACACCAAAATGTAATTTTGTAGCAAAATAATTGTTTTTTAAAACACAATTGTAATTTTATTCTGTTTATTAATGTTTTTACTTCATATTTGTGCAGTTTTTGGAGGATTTATCATATCTTTTAAATTTATGCATTTGGCAGACGCTTACATTGCATTATACTATACATTTGTATCTGAGTATGTGCAATCCCTGGGATCGAACCCATGACCTTGGCATTGCTAGTGCCATGCTCTAACCACTGAGCTACAGGAAAGCAGGATTTATCATATCTTTTAAATTTATATAAATAAATAAATTAATATTTTGTTGAGTAGGTTTTTATACAAAAACTGCTTTTTATGTAAAATTCACTTTATCAAAGACCCACATTTCTAACTTTCATTCATGGGGATAACATGATAATTTGACATGTTTAGTGTGAGATTTTTGCCCATCTTTTGGAAAATGCAGTTTTAAAAGTAATAAATGATCAGTTTATCCAGCAGATGCTGCAGAGCTCCACTATGTGCTGTTTGACTGACTGAAACACTCTTTCACAAGGATTTTCAGCTGGATTCATGTCTAAATATTATGAAAACACAATTATGACAATAAAAATTACTTTTTGTCAAAGTTTAGTATTTTTTGTAATGAAAAAAATCAGTTTTTCAGTAATGTTGATTTTGAGGATGAATTTTGTCCATTTTCTAAGCGGGTCTCATCATAATGTAACAATATTGAAAAACTGATTTTTTTTTCATTACATAAAATGCTAAACTTTGACAAAAAGTAATTTTTATTGTTATAATTGTGATTTCATAATATTTAGACATGAATCCAGCTGAAAATCCTTGTGAAAGAGTGTTTCAGTCGGTCAAACAGCACATAGTGGAGCTCTGCAGCATCTGCTGGATAAACTGATCGTTTATTACTTTTAAAACTGCATTTTCCAAAAGATGTGCAAAAATCTCACACTAAACCATGTCAAATTATCATGTTATCCCCATGAATGAAAGTTAGAAATGTGGGTCTTTGATAAAGTGAATTGTACATAAAAAGCTGTTTTTGTATAAAAAATAAATTTAAAAAATATGATAAATCGTCCAAAAACTGCACAAATATGAAGTTAAAACATTAATAAACAGAGTAAAATTACATTTGTTTTCAAAAAACAATTATTTTGTTACAAAATTATATTTTGTTGCCTGAGGTCTGAGTGTACACCCCAAACGAAGACCGCACAAGGGTTAAAGATGATTGTGAATACATGTAGAATAAGTGCAAATGCATGTATAATCTAAGCTATCAGGCCAATCGGGTATCTGTATGCTATGTTAGTGCATTAATTTAGACATTAATGTTCATTATAATGCAGAATTTATCATAACATGATTTTGTAGGAATTGTAATCTAAAGAGAGATCCTATTAAAAGCAATAGGATAGCTTGTGGTCCTAATAGAGACCTGATTTGTCACTACAGCTGCTTCGCAAACAAGAACAAATGTAGGGCGGGGCTTGATTTTGTCTGTGGGGAATTGATCGGATGGTTGTGGTTTGCTATTGGTGGATCTCATGTGAGTGACAGGTTGCCCCGCCCTCATCATCAGAGAAGAGGGAGGAGAAGATATTCTGATTCAAGATTATGAGGAATGAATTTAAAACAATAATAAATCATGTAGAATAAATACTGCAATATTCTATAAAACAAACCCAAGAATTGTCCATTTTGATTTCATGGTGAATGTTTCAGATTGAAATGCTTAAGAATGACTCTTAATAAATGAACGAATGTGTAGTAAATAATAAACTGAACACCTGTCGTCTCTCAGACCTTCACCGCCTGGTGTAACTCTCACCTGCGTAAAGCGGGAACTCAGATCGATAACATCGAGGAGGATTTCAGGAACGGACTGAAGCTGATGTTGCTGTTGGAGGTCATCTCAGGTACATCAACGATCATCAGCGCTCGGAAGAAGATGTCTGCAGGTCTGTCTCTGTAACATGTCTTCTCCTCCAGGTGAAAGGCTTCCCAAACCAGACCGAGGAAAGATGCGCTTTCACAAAATAGCCAATGTGAACAAAGCTCTGGAGTACATCACCAGTAAAGGTGTGAAGCTGGTGTCCATCGGCGCTGAGGGTGAGAGATGCTCTGATCACAGATCTTCTAGTTCATGTTGGACTCTTTTTAGACACTCCGCAGATTATTGCTGAAGAACTTCAAAAAATTAAAGTGTAAAAAAGTTTACACAAATGTACTGAACTAAACTTTTTTTATTTAACACAAAATATGTTTTACAACATAATTTGGACTCAAAATCAAAGCTGTATGTCCAGCCAAGTTGTGTTCCAAATTTGAAGTTGATATCACAAAAATTGAGGCACTAAAAGGTTTTAAAGTATCGTTTCAATTGTCCAATTTCAAAGTGTTTTTCACAGGATGAATTTTAAGCTTTCAAATGATGCCTAATTTATGATGATTACTAAAATATATGACTGTTAACAGGCCGTTCACATAATTATAACAATAACTACATAAACAAATTCATGATATCGTTCTGAGTATTATCCTCTGTGTCGTTATCATTATAGTTAAAAGAATGATTATTAAAAGGAAACGTTCTCAGAAAATTCTGGCAAAGTTATGAACAAACGTTCTTCCTATAACGTTAATAGAACGTTCGTTCAGAGTTATCTGGACTTTAATAACATTCTCAAAACGTTAGCACAAAAACATTCATACATCGTTCATGGAGCGTTTTTTTCTGAAACATTTCAGTTAACATTTTTTAAAATGTTACTTGTTTCAGAAAGTTCAGAGAACATTATAAGTAACGTTCACATAATGTTTAAGAAATGAAAAAACTTAATGTTTCCTTAACGTTTGCATAACCAACGTTCAGAGCACATTCAGAAATAACGTTTAAATAACTTAATGGGAACATTAGCAAAACCTTCTTAGAACATGTTTTTGTCAGCTGGGTTATAGTTATAATTTTAATGATCATCTTTGGTGTGAAAATCTTTAGCAATTATGCGACGAACCACTGAAGAAAATAATGAGAACATCTGAGAATTTGACTGCTTTGAACTCATTTTTTTGTTGCTAATGGATGTTTGGCACTTTCTAAATGTATTAAAATTCCATCCAACAGTTGCATTGCGATAATTTGATTATACTTATATGAAATAATAACTGTGATCACACTTTAAATCAGATATTGGTGTCCAAATAAAGACATTTTAAGTGAATATATAAATGCATAGAGCGCAAAACACTCCAGATTCACTGTATTTTAATCTTCACATAATTCT
>RJVU01067364.1:8890071-8917709 GCA_003731715.1 Anabarilius grahami | reverse complement strand
TATATATATATATATATATATAATAAATATATTAAATTATATTTTATTTTTATAAAATATAAATATCATTTAGTATATTTATAATAAATATATAAATGAAGCTAAACTAAATATAAAATGTAAATTTTTAAATATTATTTAAAACATTTTACTATTTTGAATATTTATTTGCATGACTTTTGCATTAGTAAAAATGTTCAGATCCTGAGAGGCTGAGAGATCAAACTCAAGTGATTCTTCTGTTCGATCCTCAGAGATTGTTGATGGAAATGTGAAGATGACTCTGGGAATGATCTGGACCATCATCCTCCGCTTCGCCATCCAGGACATCTCAGTGGAGGGTATGTGTCTCACACACACACACACACACACACACACTTACAGACTCAATCTAATGAACGCATGCTGCTAACATCGATTCTCCGTCAGAAACCTCGGCTAAAGAAGGGCTCCTGCTGTGGTGTCAGAGGAAAACGGCCCCATACAGGAACGTCAATGTGCAAAACTTCCACTGCAGGTAAGAACACAGAATTCCACATGGTTTATTTTCTTTTATGCCAGAGAGACGTCCTCCTAATGCATTTACTGAAATGTTACACAATCTGTGTTAGTTCAGACTGTGCCAAAGAAATATTCGGTTTTCTTTCGTCCTGCTAACGTCTGATATCCTCACTCAGCTGGAAGGACGGTCTGGCGTTCTGTGCGCTCATTCACAGACACAGACCTGACCTGATCGACTACTCCAAACTCAACAAGGTCTCTGTTAGTGCATGCTGGTCACTGACTCACGCGCATGCAGGGGTTAACTAACAGATAACCCGTTTAAATGAAGAATTACTGTAACGCGGCTGTCTCAGAAATGAAGGAGAGATGATCCTACATTTATTTAAACAAACACAGCTAAAGTAAATCAGAATACTCCAGACGTGGGTTTGCTGAAGACTGAGAGAGTGATGTCAGTTTCTCTTACAGCTTAGAATGATGTGAGTAATTCGAGTCTGAGGTGAAGGGCTTTACTCGAGCTTTAGCAGGTCCTCTGCCTCATGCAGCTGATGTCTGACGGTCCGGACGGATTTACAGAGAGAAATCCCTCGATAATCCCGTCTGAAACCAGAACGCTTTAACAAACCTGTGTGAATCTGTGTCGTGATCTATAACCTCAGCCTGTCGTTTCAGCATCACTGAGCTACTAGATTTTGTAGTGATATTTTTATTTTCAACTAATTTTGTTGCATGTTTTTGTGGCACACACTTTACAATAAGATTGCATCTTCAAATTTCAACATTTACAAATACATTATTAAAAAGAGTCTTGTTTTAGTTTTTTAACCTTTTTTTTGTCAATATAGTTTTTGTTTTAGTTATTTTAGTACATCAAGTTAAATGAAAATAGTTTTAGAATTTTATTTCAGTTAACATTTATTTTATTTAAAATAGCATAACATTTTTTGTAATGGTTGTAGATTTATTTTTATTTTATCATAATAATCCTGTATGGAGCTTTTGCTAATCACTTAAATGAGGATTTTGTACAAACGTGTTGCTGTAATTAAAACAAACGCATCATTAATTTCTCTGTGCAGGACGATCCTCTTGGAAATCTCAATCTGGCTTTAGAAATTGCGGAGAAACACTTGGACATCCCTAAAATGTTGGATCCAGAAGGTAAACGAGGACAGATCACCTTCATGTGTTACATCAGTATCAGATTAAAGCCTTTATAATGAAGCATTAATCTTTAATAAATAGTAAAAAAAAAATGTTTGCATTTTTCGTTGCCAGTGTTGCAGCTTTATGCATTAAGGTCGGCATTATCCGAGTATATCCGAGTGAAACGCTTCTCAAACAAGAACAAATGTAGGGCGGGGCTTGATTTAGTCTGTGTGGAATTGATTGGATGGTTGTGGTTTGCTATTGGTGGATCTCATGTGAGTGACAGGTTGCCCCGCCCTCGTCATCAGAGAAGATATTCTGATTCAAGATTACCAGGAACATGAATTAAAAATTCTAAATGAAGAGCCCTCTTACCATAACACAACACAGGAAAGTGCACAAGTCATGTGACCTTGTTAATATACAACAATGCTCTCCTGCTGAACTCAGTAACAGATTTAGCGAACACAGCTGTCTGTGGTGGACGGCTCTTTATGACCCGCGTGTCGTGTTACTATCATGCACCTCATGACCCAGAAGGTGACGGCCTTGAACAATCCATCCCAGAATGCAATGCACATATTCCCCTCTGATGGTTGTGTAATCAATGCATTAGGCATAATTTGCAGTGTTTATTCTCATAATTCTTCATTTGTTGCGTCTCTGTGCTCCAGACATCATTAACACCCCGAAGCCGGACGAGCGAGCCATCATGACCTATGTGTCCTGTTTCTATCATGCCTTCGCTGGGGCAGAACAGGTACTTTTGCACTAAATGTGAGCCACACATAGAGGCATCATGGGTACTTTTAAGATAAATCTCAGTAAGTCGAGTCTGTCATGTGACATCTGTGTGTTTACAGGCAGAAACTGCGGCTAACAGGATCTGTAAAGTGCTTGGAGTGAATCAGGAAAATGAGAAACTGATGGAGGAATATGAACGACTGGCCAGTGAGGTACAACACACACACACACACACACACAAACACAGACACTCAAACACACACAAATTATACCGACCCAACACTTGCGTGTTTCAGTTGCTGGAGTGGATCCATCGCACCACGCCGTGGCTTGAGAAGCGAGCCCCTGAGAGCACGATGACCGCCATGAGATGCAAGCTGGAGGATTTCAGAGACTATCGCCGCATGCACAAACCTCCCAAAGTCCAGGAGAAATGCCAGCTGGAGATCAGCTTCAACACGCTACAGACCAAACTCAACATCAGCAACAGACCCGCCTTCATGCCCTCAGAGGGGAAGATGGTGTCTGTAAGACACACACACACACACACAGTGCTTGTTTGAGGTGTGTTATTATTGAAGTGAGTTGACCTCTAACCCTGAGAACCGTGTGCAGGACATCACCAGCGCGTGGCAGGGTCTGGAGCACGCCGAGAAGGGTTACGAGGAGTGGCTGCTCAGCGAGATCAGACGTCTGGAGCGTGTGGAACATTTGGCTGAGAAGTTCCAGCAGAAAGTCGCTACACACGAGAGCTGGGCGCAGGGTGAGATGACATCACTTCCTGTTGTGTCCTTCAAGTTGACCATGAGTCACAACAAATGTTTTACATAAAGGCTTTAAAGGAATAGTTCATGCAAAAATTAAAATTCTGGAGCACTCAAGAAGGTGTTTGGCATCTTCACACCTGCTGCAACTTCTTCATGCAAAATTTTGGGGAACTATTGTAAAGTAATGTATTACAAGTAACATGCATAACGCAATCAGATTACTTTTGAAGTTACAAGCGACACATTACAAGTAATGTGCAATATGTAATCAGATTACTTTTTGATGTTACAAGTAACATGCATAACGCAAACAGATTACTTTTGAAGTTACAAGTAACATGCATTACGTAATCAGATTACTTTTTGATCTAATGAGTAAAGTAATGCATTACAAGTAACGTGCATAACGCAATCAGATTACTTTTGAAGTTACAAGTAACATGCATAACGCAGTCAGATTACTTTTGAAGTTACAAGTAACGTGCATTATGTAATCCGATTACTTTTTGATCTAACGAGTAAAGTAATGCATTACAAGTAACATGCATAACGCAGTCAGATTACTTTTTAAGTTACAAGTAACATGCATAATGCAATCAGATTACTTTTGAAGTTACAAGTAATGTGCAATATGTAATCAGATTACTTTTAACGTCAAAAAGTAAAGTAATGCATTACAAGTAACATGCATAATGCAATCAGATTACTTTTGAAGTTACAAGTAACGTGCATTATGTAATCCGATTACTTTTTGATCTAACGAGTAAAGTAATGCATAACAAGTAACATGCATAACGCAATCAGATTACTTTTTAAGTTACAAGTAACATGCATAATGCAATCAGATTACTTTTGAAGTTACAAGTAATGTGCAATATGTAATCAGATTACTTTTAACGTCAAAAAGTAAAGTAATGCATTACAAGTAACATGCATAATGCAATCAGATTACTTTTGAAGTTACAAGTAATGTGCATTATGTAATCAGATTATTTTTTGATGTTACAAGTAATGCATTACAAGTAATGTGTGTGTGCGTGTGCTGCAGGAAAGGATCAGCTGTTGACTCTGAGGGATTACGAGAGTGCATCCCTAACGGAGGTGAGAGCATTGCTACGGAAACACGAGGCGTTTGAGAGTGACCTGGCTGCACATCAGGACAGAGTGGAGCAGATCGCTGCTATAGCACAGGAACTCAAGTATGACCACTTCCTGCTTTCCTCCTCATGACCTCACACTGAGGGTTTTCTTTATGTGGGGTCACATGAACGCCAGCCTTGTTTCTACCATAGTTGTGTGTGTGTGTGTGTGTTACTCTATTCACCTGTGGTGTCTTGCGTTAAGGTTTATTTACGTAAACTACTCGAACATGTTCGGCGGTTTTCTTGAGATGTTTTATGTGTGAAGCAGTGTTTCAGATGAGGTAAGGCTGTGACAGCAGTGTTGGGTTTCTATTGTTCTAAATGTAATCGCAGCACCTGTCAGATTCCCTCTGTGACAATGAGTCAATGTCGTACCCAGAAACACACACACACACCTCAGTATATATTCAACGCTCTATTTGTAGAAGCTGCATTCGGTGCGTCAAAGTGACAGAGGCATCTGAACACTCTCTGATCTGAAACGCTGTCAACACCTCCATCAGGACAGCTGCTGCAGGGAACGTCATGACGTCTAATCTTTAGAGCCACATTTTTAAGGATCTTTTTAAATGTGTGATAAGGGCATTTCCACCCACAGTAAATCATCCTGTACTCAGATGGTCTGACTGCGGTCTGTTTGTGGGTCCTTATGTGGTTCGATTGACTCGTGTGTGATTCAGTCTAATTAAAAATTTAGAAGTACCTAAAAAAAAATTATTCCTCATTTTTTTCCACCTTATGTAATCAGATTACTTTTTGCATGTTACAAGTAACACATAACAAGTAACATGCATAACGCAGATTACTTTTGAAGTTACAAGTAACACATTACAAGTAACGTGCATGATGTAATCAGATTACTTTTTTGATGTTACAAGTAATGCATTAAAAGTAACGTGCATTACATAATCAGATTACTTTTTGATCTAACGAGTAAAGTAATGCATTACAAGTAACGTTTATTATGTAATCAGATTACTTTTGAAGTTACAAGTAACGTGCATAATGCAATCAGATTACTTTTGAAGTTACAAGTAACATGCATTATGTAATTAGATTAATTTTTTGATGTTACAAGTAATGCATTACAAGTAACGTGCATTACGTAATCAGATTAATTTTTGATCTAACGAGTAAAGTAATGCATTACAAGTAACGTGCATTATGTAATCAGATTACTATTGAAGTTACAAGTAACGTGCATAACGCAATCAGATTACTTTTTGATGCTACAAGAAATGCATTACAAGTAACGTGCATTAAGTAATCAGATTAATTTTTTGATGTTACAAGTAATGCATTACAAGTCACATACATAATGTAATCATTACTTTTTTGATGTTAAAGCAAATTACATTCTAATAACACAAATATATTTATTTACAGTCAAAAATAGTTACTGCAGATGAAGTATTTTCAAAAACAGTCACAGTAACAGTATGAATTGTAGCTGAAATATAGCTATTGATGCATGATGCCCACTATAGCGGACAGATGATTAATCAGAACTCTTTCCCAATCTAAAATCAATGTAAACGTGCAAAATATAATTGATTATAAGAGTTTACTGTATCTGTTTGGCCTGTTCTTCACTCGTCATGAGTCTGAGCTGATGCTGCCCTCCAGTGGAAACATGATGTACTGTAAGAGAACTTGCATTGAATGAATAGGTCATTAAATATGCTGTTATGATCATCTGTTTGTGGTTGTTTGTAAAACAAATGTAGTAATATCTTAAATCTGCTGTGAGGAGGCTTCAACTGCCCACAGAATTTAGCTAAATAAACACTAAATTATGTTTTCATGAGAAAATTTGAATGCAGAAAAGTGTGTGACAGTTAAGTTTTGGGGATAAACATCATTCTCTCAGTATAAAAATGTTAGTGGTCAATGGAAAGTCCTTGTCATGATATTAATATGTGTGTGTGTGTGTGTCCACAGTGAACTGGACTATCATGCTGCTGGTGTCATTAATGAGCACTGTCAGACGATCTGTGATCAGTGGGATCAGCTGGGAACTTTGACCCAGAAGCGCAGAGAAGCTCTGGAGGTGATTCACACACACATGAACATCAGTCATATTAACAAACCTGATTATTGGAGAATTTTTTTATGTTAGTATGTAAAATTACTTAGTATATATGTAATTAAATATGCACACTATAAATGTAAAATACACTACAGGTCAAAAGTTTGGAATAATTCAGTTTTTTTAAATGTTTTTAATGTGATCTTATTGCTCACCAAGGCTGCATTTATTTGATCAAAAATACAGTAAATATATAAATATTGTAAAGAATTACTACTAATAATAATCTTAAGCAGCAAATCATCATATTAGAATGATTTCTGAAGGATCATGTGACACTGAAGACTGGAGTAATGATGCTGAAAATTCAGCTTTGATCACAGGAATAAATTACACTTTACTATATATTCACATAGAAAATATTTATTTTAAATTGCAATAATATTTCACTATTTTTACTGTATTTTTGATCAAATAAATGCATCTTTGGTGAGCAGCACAGACTTTAAAACATGTTAATGATTACAAACTTTTGATCTGTAGTGTATATATACATAATATATATATATATATCTGGTGTTGGCCTTCTGCTTCTGTTGCAAAGTTGTAATGAAACCTGTGTGTGTGTTTATAAGAGGACAGAGAAACTCCTGGAGACGATTGATCAGCTGTTTCTGGAGTTTGCTAAGAGATCGGCTCCATTCAATAACTGGATGGAAGGAGCCATGGAAGACCTGCAGGACATGTTCTTGGTTCACTCCGTGGACGAGGTTCAGGTCAGTCAAAACTCACTCTCTTTACTTTAATACATGATGAAAGATTCATCATTTGTTTCTGAAGACAAAAACTGATCGTCTTCATAAGCTTTCATTCATTTGCAAACTCATATTCTCATAAACACAGTTTTCACATACCAGTCAGTTCCTGATGGCCAACATGCTCAGTGATTTTCTTGTTTCATGCACAAACGCGTCACATTATGTGCGTCACACTTGATTGATGTTGACTGTCTATCTGTAGAATCTGATCTCGGCTCACGATCAGTTTAAGACGACGCTGCCCGAGGCCGACAGCGAGCGACAGGCCATTCTGAGCATTTACAACGAGGTGCAGAAGATCGCGCAGAGTTACGGGATCTCCAGCAAACTCACCAACATCTACTGCGACATCACACCTGCCCACATCAACCAGACGTGGGAGAAGGTGTGTGAGTGTGTGTCCACAGTGAACTAGACTATGTATATACACATATATATATATATTTGTGTGTGTTTGTGCAGGTGAAGAGGCTGGTTCCTCAGAGAGACAGCGCTCTGCGGGAGGAAATGTCCAGACAGAATGTGAACGAGAGACACAGACGACAGTTTGCAGCACAAGCCAATGCCATCGGACCCTGGATACAGACACGCATGGAGGTCACACACACACAAACACACCATTATACGTCTTCTCTTGTAAAAAAATGCATGAATTTACCAGTTATTTTCCTGTGCATTACTGTGCAGCTGCTTTCGAATTGTATAAAGCGAATAGAAATGAATGTGGCTCGTGCAGGAAATCGCTCGCAGCTCGGTGGATCTGGCCGGAACGCTGGAAGATCAGATGAACCAGCTGAAACAATTCGAGCATGACATCATCAAATACAAACCGAACATCGACAAACTGGAGGGAGACCATCAGCTCATCCAGGAGACGCTCATATTCGACAACAAACACACCAACTACACTATGGAGGTACAGAGATGTGTGTGTATACCGTAACGTCACTCCTTCAGCGTCTAACATGCGTCTCTCCGCAGCACATCCGTGTGGGATGGGAGTCGCTGCTCACCACCATCGCTCGCACCATCAACGAGATCGAGACTCAGATTCTGACACGCGACGCCAAGGGAATCAGCCAACAGCAGCTGAACGAGTTCAGATCCTCCTTCACACACTTTGACCGGGTAACAAACATACATCTGTAACATCATTTCTCACTAAAGCTTTTCATGCTTCAGTATAAGAAGGTTGACTTCCATTCATATTTAAAGGGTTAGTTCATCCAAAAATGAAAATTCTGTCATTAATTACTCACCCTCATGTTGTTCCACACCCGTAAGACCTTCGTTCATCTTCGGAACACAAATTAAGATATTTTTGATGAAATCCGATGGCTCAGTGAGGCCTGAGCAATGACATTTCCTCTCTCAAGATCCATTAATGTACTAAAAACATATTTAAATCAGTTCATGTGAGTACAGTGGTTCAATATTAATATTATAAAGCCACGAGAATATTTTTGGTGCGCCAAAAAAACTAAATAACGACTTATATAGTGATGGCCGATTTCTAAACACTGCTTCAGGAAGCTTCGGAGCGTTATGAATCAGCGTGTCGAATCATGATTCGGATCGCGTGTCAAACTGCTGAAATCACGTGACTTTGGCGCTCCGAACCGCTGATTTGACACGCTGATTCATAACGCTCCGAAGCTTCCTGAAGCAGTGTTTTGAAATCGCCCATCACTATATAAGTCGTTAGTTTGTTTTTTTTGCGCACCAAAAATATTCTCGTAGCTTTATAATATTAATATTGAACCACTGTACTCACATGAACTGATTTAAATATGTTTTTAGTACATTAATGGATCTTGAGAGAGGAAATGTCATTGCTCAGGCCTCACGGAGCCATCGGATTTCATCAAAAATATCTCAATTTGTGTTCTGAAGATGAACGAAGGTCTTACGGGTGTGAAACGACATGAGGGTGAGTAATTAATGACAAAATTTTCATTTTTGGGTGAACTAACCCTTTAAAGTCAGCATGAAACTGAAGTCACACTAGAATTTTCTTCCCATATATCCAAGTGAAACGCTTCTCAAACAAGAACAAATGTAGGGCGGGGCTTGATTTTGTCTGTGGGAATTGATTGGATGGTTGTGATTTGCTACCTGGCCTTTTGCATACCTTTCTTTCTCGATTTTCGCAGAAGAAGAAGGGCGGCATGGAGACGGATGACTTCAGAGCCTGTCTGATCTCTATGGGTTATGATCTGGTAAAATAACGACAACAACATCAAACATGTTCAAATGTTCCTGCACAAATTCTCATGCTGAATATGGTTTCTGTAACACAACATCTGATATATTTATATGAACATCTCACGTGACACCAGCAGATATTCACATATGCAATTCATTTCTGTGTTGGAAATGGATGAAAACGCATGAATGTTCTCTGATGTTTCTCCGTGTAACTGCGTCTGCAGGGTGAAGCCGAGTTTGCGCGGATCATGTCTTTGGTGGATCCCAACAGTTCCGGACGGGTCACGTTTCAGGCCTTTGTGGACTTCATGACCCGTGAGACCGGAGAAACGGACAACTCGGAGCAGGTCGTCGCCTCCTTCAGGATCCTGGCTGCGGATAAGGTGCATAAACACACCCTAAATTTTAATTTTAGATTTATGAATTTGAATTGCATATAAATTTGGGATTTCAGTTTTAAAATAAACAAACTAATAAACTTTATTTATATGAAATTCAAATATATAAGTCTTGAATTTTGGCCTAAATATTTTTTGAGTGCTAGTTAAACCACATTTAAATACCTTACATAATCCATAAGCATCTTTATCCGTTCATGTGATTCCAGCCGTATATTCTGGTGGATGAACTCCGTCGGGAATTGCCCCCGGAGCAGGCGGAATACTGCATCTCCCGGATGCCTCCTTATAAAGGACCTGATGGAGTCCCAGGGGCTTTGGACTACACTGTGTTCTCTACGGCCCTGTATGGAGAGAGCGACCTCTAGCTGTCTGGAGCCCAATATAAGACAAGACTGCATGTGTGCCGTTTCTCTCCTACTCTTTCTTGATTCTTTGTCTCTGAATATCAGTCATGATAATCTTTCATGTGTGTAATATCCAAGAACAGTTACTGAAAATGAAAAAATGTGTTTCATTTCAAAATAAAGAATTTTAGGCATTGCATTTTGATCCATCAGGCATAGATTTCTATGAATTACACTGTTGGGTCGAAAAGTCTGAGACCATTCAATTATATATTATATATATATATAATATTTCCTCNNNNCCCATTTAGACAGTTTTAGAATTTAAAAATAAACCAATGAAAAATAAAAATATATATATTTTTATCCTTGGTTTAAATATTTTAAAATCCATTTTAGAATAGTAAAATCAAATAATATTTATATTTCAGTTATAAAATCAAAAAAGATATCATTTGTAATGACTTTTGCATGCAGCATGGAACCAATAATGCTCTCAGACTTCTGGACTCACTGTACATCATGATCATCTCTTCAGACTGATGGATCTGTCATTGACTTACAGAAGAAAATCTATAATGCTGAACGATGAAACGCTTTAGTTAGTCCAGTCCACTGCAAATAAATAAAAAATACCATAAAGCTTTTTGCTTTGTTCCAATAAAAATAGCTAACCTTCATAAAACAAGATAAATTAGTTTATACCAGTTTTAAATAAGTTTTACCCGTTTTTCACTGTGTTTCAAACAAGTGAAAAAATGTGCCAATGCAACTGAAACATTAAAGATTTATCACAATCAAATCTGACTGCGTGTTGCTTTTCAGGTAAGGTATTTGATTGAACAGATAAATAAAGCATCATCTATTGTCATGGCTCATATTCATCCGCAGTCACGCAGAGCCGAAGCACAACCAAAACAATGTTCTTCCGCAAAATGCATGCCGTTTTGTACCTTTAAATAAACCCCAATATTGATTATGATTGCTGAAACAGTCAATACAAATGTCAAAGTGAACATTTCAACATTTATCACTTCTAATAATCCCAGCCGATCAGTCAGTAATTAATGAAGTTTGCAATAGATATTTCAAGATGATTACCAATAAAACTATAAAGAGCCAATATTTAAAGCCACCGCTGTGGTGAAAATCAAGTTTTTAATGTTGTTTATATGTGTTTTTAACATGCTTTAAGACAAACCTTGTGCAAATTCATAAGTCAACACCATTGCTGAGTGTTTTCTTTTTAAAAAGACAGTTTCAAAAACACGGTTTGAAATCTGACGTCACAAACTACCTTGTAACCAATCATAATCAACATGCCAGCGAGCTTTTGCATACACTAAAAAATTCTGGGTTAAAAACAACCCAAGTTGGGTTGAAAATGGACAAACCCAGTGATTGGGTTGTTTTATCCCAGCGGCTGGGTTAAATGTTTGCCCAACCTGCTGGGTAGTTTTATTTAACTCAAATATTGTTTAAAAATTACTGTATTTCTTGCTTAAAATGAACCCAAAATATGTTGGAAATCAACATTTATTAATATGTTTAATAAACAAACATAATTTTTTGAATAATATTTAAACAATAAACATTTATTAAATTGCTTATTAATAAATGCTCATCTTTTTGATTATTATTGTTGCCTCTAGTAATTATGAGTCTGATTTTTAATTTTGGGTTCATTTTAAGCCAGACATATAGTCATTTGTAAACAATTGTTGGGTTAAATAAAACTACCCAGCAGGTTGGGCAAACATTTAACCCAGCCGCTGGGTCAAAACAACCCATTCGCTGGGTTTGTCCATTTTCAACCCAACTTGGGTTGTTTTTAACCCAGCATTTTTTAGAGTGTATCATTAACCATGACGCTCTGAAGCAAGGGAATTGTGTACCATTAGAAACACATTATTAGCTGTTTGATAAAGGCTAATTCTATTAATTACCGTCACGTGTCCGACTTGACCAAGTGGATCACTGAGCTCGTCCGAGTAAGTGGAGGCGGGGCTAATTAGCATATTCATAGATCCGCTTATACTAAATGAAGCAATGGTGTCGTTACATTCAAGCTATTTTAAGGCACAAAGACATTTTTTCACAGGAAAACATTTGTCATTTTGGTTTTTTAAGGGATAAAATGATTGACTAAAGGGGGACTTTAAGCAACTTTTCAGAACAAACGCATGCATGACAGGCAGACATTAATATTCCAGTGATTGATGTAATTATTAAAGAAAAACAGTTTTGAACCTGCGTGTTTTATTTGATCTGTACTGATGCTAAATGTTCACCTTGTACAAGGAACAAATACAAATAATCACAATAAAACAAACAACCTCCCACTTTTGCTCATGTGAGAATCAGGTCTCGCTTTTTCTGACAAACACCCTTCGTTAGAACAAACCAAATAAAAGACACGGCATGGGAGGGTCACACTCGACTATGATTACAGGAACATTGATCTAGGCAATAGAAACCTACCAGAGTTGGACTTTTTTTTTCTTAAATTCTCAGTTTTTGAAACGTCGTAACCATGAGATGTCACTTTATAAAAATACTAACATGAGCGAAACGGCAAAGAGAAAATATGCAGATCATCTGCATTAAGATTTGGTGGAGAAAAATTAAAAATTGTGAAGGTGATTTTCCTGAGTCGTATAGCGGAATGAAGCCGATGTGAACCAGCAGCAGAGGCCGAAACCAAAAACTCACCGAATATATAAAATACGAAATGACCTTCATCTAAACAACATCATCTGAACCAGAACGAGAATCTGTTCATTAATAGAGATCACAGTTTGATGAACAGATACACAAAACACACATGAGAAATATTCTGAGGTTTCACTCCTTGGCTAAAGTCTGAGAGCCCAGGCCAATCAGAGCAGAGCACTGAGCTGTCAATCATCCTGATGGATGGATCAGTGGGCGTGGCTTTGACTTGAGTTCTATTGCCTGATTCATTTAAATTAAATTATTCACACTTAAGAGATGAAAAATGGGCAAGATTGTAAAAAGAAACACATCAAACTAACAAACTCCATTGCGTTTCTGTTGATGGATGTAAAAGTGTCCAATAAAAGAGCGTGCTGCAGTCACATGACCAAAACATCCTCCAAAACAGTATAAAGAAACGTTAAGAGGTGGAGATATCAGTCTGTATAGTTCCTCTTACGTGGCGTAACAGTCTGTGTGTGTGTGTGATTCTAATGCTATTGCTCAGTCAGGTGTTCTCTGCTCTCTCCGTGTTTGGAGGGCTGCTTTGGGGACGGCGTCTGTGACGGGTGGTTCCCCGCGGGCAGTGAGTGGGTCACTGACACCAGACCTTCCAAACCCGTCGGGACGCCCCCTGCCGCCACTCCGACCATACCTGATGGGAACCTGCGGGAGAGGGCAAAGGTCACGGTACGGAAATATAACATGCACGAGAATTTACATTTACATTTACGCATTTGGCAGACGCTTTTATCCAAAGCGACTTACATTGCATTATACTATACATTTGTATCTGAGTATGTGCAATCCCTGGGATCGAACCCATGACCTTGGCATTGCTAGAGCCACGCTCTAACCACTGAGCTACAGGAAAGCTGAATGATAATCAGCATGAAACACGGGGTTATGAACAGGAAAAAAGCTGAAATAAAATAAAATACAAAAAATTCCATTTGTATGATCCTTGGAATTAATCATTTTATGTACTATTTAGTGTCCAAGAACAGTGAAATTGTGCTGAGACTTCAGTTTGTGTCTCAGAAAACAGGCGTAAAGTCTTAAAGATGTAGATCTCTATCAGGGTTGGGGAGTAACGAAATACATGTAAGTTAGTTACGTATTTAAAATACAAGATTTGAGCAACAATTTCATTACAGTCACATTTGAAAAGTATTTTAGATTACCAAAGTGATTACTTTGAATTTCATTTAAACATTAATGTAAACTGTGACGGTAATTAATGTAAAAATCAACTGGTGATTCTCCGACTCTGACAGTCTGCAAAAGCATCAGCTTCATTTCTGCTCATAAGTTTCATTCCTCTTGCAGAATATGCAACATTTTAATCATTTTAACCAAATAAGAGGATCATAAAAATTGCAAGTTATTTTTATTTAGTCCTGAATAAGCTATTTCACACAAAATACATATGCTTACATATATTCCACAAGACAAAATGACTGAATTTCTAAAAATTATATAAAAAATAAAATAAAAATCTGAACTGTCCCGTCATTACCTGATAATCCACGACTGTTTTCATGTTTGTTTGTGAGTCTCTTGTAACTGTAAAAAATGGTAATTGCAACTTTTTATCTCACAATTCTTTTTTCCTTGCAATTGCGAGTTTGAATCTTAGTTTTTTTCTCAGAATTGCGAGATAGAAACTCGTAAATGCAAGTTATAAAGTCAGAATTACGTGATTAAAAACTTGCAATTCAGACTTTTTTCTCGCAATTGCAAGAAATCTCACAATTCTGACTTCTTTTCTTGCAATTCTGACTTTGAAATCTCAGAAATCTGCGATTTTATGTCTCAGAATTCTGACTTTATAACTTGCAATTGCAACTTCATATCATGCAATTCTGAGAAAAATTCAGAATTGTGAGAAAACCTTTTTTTTTGTGTGTCACATACTTATTAGTATTCTAAAGTATTCTAAAGTATTTAGATTAAGTTACAAAACTTGGGTAATCTAACGAAATACGTTACAAATGACTTTTTAAAGCATGTATTTTGTAATCTGTAGTGAAATACATTTTAAAAGTAACCTACCCAGCCCTGATCTCTATAGAGGAAGAGAGTAAAGTTTACAGAAACAGAAACAGGATCTATTAAATCAAGCGCTGAGGAAGGGTTTGTCCGTCAGAGATCTTCAGCGTTTACCTGCTCTTGGTTTAGGCATTGATTTTGTCTTGGGGGATGGAGCCGGTCGTGATGGCGTGCAGTGATTGGTTGACTTGGCTGCGTGAGAGAAGCAGATGGGGGCGGGGCTCAGAGTTAAACTCATGTCACGTGCCTGTTTAGGGGTGGGACTTACAGGGTTTTAAAGGGTTAGATCACCCAAAAATGAAAATAATGTCATTAATTACTCACCTTCATGTCGATCCACACCCGTAAGACCTTCGTTCATCTTCAGAACACAAATTAAGATTTTTTTTTTGTTTTTTATCCTCCAACGAAAGCAATGAAATTATCACATTCAATGCCCAGAAAAGTAGTAAAAGCATTGTTAAAACAGTCATGTGACTGCAGTGGTTCAACCTTAATGTAATGAAGCGACGAGAATATTTTTGTGCGCAAAAACAAAAAAAATAACGACTTTATTTAACAAATTAATCTCTCTCCTGTCATTCTGCTACACTATTTACGTTGCAGCGCTTCCAGGTTCTACGTCTGAACGCCGGCTCATTATTGGCCGGCTCTGGTCACGTGAGTGAATAATGAGTCGGCGTTCGGACGTAAACACAGAAACGCAGCACTGCGCCACAGAATGACAGGGAAGAGAAGAGATTGTTGAATAAAGTCGATATTTTTGTTTTGTTTTTGCGCACAAAAAGTATTCTCGTCTCTTCATAACATTTAGGTTGAACCACTGCAGTCACATGACTGTTTTAACGATGTCTTTAGTACCTTTCTGGACCTTAAATGTGGTGATTTTGTTGCTTTTTTTTTTAATGGAGGATAAAAAAAACCTTGGATTTCATCAAAAATATCTTAATTTGTGTTCTGAAGATGAACGAACATCTTACAGGTGTGGAACGACATGAGGGTGAGTCATTAATGACAGAATTTTAATTTTTGGGTGAACTAACCCTTTAAGTGCTAATTATTCATGAGGATCATGTTATTTGGTTTGGGGTAAAACAAAATAAATTAAAATCAAAAGATTATCATAATGAATAATGTGATGATAAATGAAGGTTAAGCAGCAGTACTGCATGACTGCAGATGTGTGTGTCGTACCTGTATGTGGCGCCGTTGAGCTCAGGATGAACTTGTTGCTCCATCATTCCCCAAGAACCCGAGGACACGAAGAACTCCTTATTAACGCAGTTCCTCAGACTGTCTGGAATACGACCTGAGACACACAGAGAGATGGTTTTAATCTCCGTCAAATCATCAGACCTCAATTTTATTTCGTTTGCAAAAAAAATATGGATAAAAACGGCAAGATGTGCATAAAAAAAGAACAAAAAATGCTCAATTGAGGTGGATAATATTTTTATCCAAAAGGTAGACATGTGCATGATCTAAGAAGGAAACATAAATCCCTCGATGTGCCTCAGCAGAGGCTGTGATTGGATAACTGCACTAACCACATCACATTTTGTTCTCTTAAACACATTGGATGGAAATGATGCTTTATATGCAAATGTTTGATGTGATATTCCAATTTTGCATACAAGGTAAATTTGCAAATTTGGATGGAAACATGATTCAAATCAGCTCATAAAAGACACGTCCTGCTGATGACTGTACCTGTGATGGCTCTGCGTATCTCTGTAGCGGCGGCTTCTCTCATCTCTAGAGACGCTTGTTCGCTGTACCAGGCCGTGTGTGGCGTACAGATCAGATTAGGGGCGTCTTTCAAAGAACCCTGTGCAAAACTACACAAAATAGACTTTTGTTAGAAGAAATCAGTGCAACATAAATATAAACTTCTGCTCTGTGCACTGCATGTGTGTTTCTGTCACAACAACAATGACCACAGATTCTCTCAGCTGGTGTAAATAAAGCAAAAAATGAGTTACGCAACCGATCAAAAGATTTATAATGTTTTTGAAAGAGTGCTCACCAAAGCTGCATTTATACAGTAAAATCAGTGAAATATTATTCTAATGTAAATCAGCTGTTTTCTATGTGAATATATAGTAAAGTGTAATTTATTCCTGTGATCAAAGCTGAATTACTCCAGTCTTCAGTGTCACATGATCCTTCAGAAATCATTCTGATATGATGATTCAAGAAACATTTATGTACAAAACATGTGTCTTGTTCAAGTTGAAATGATTGGATGTCACAGATATGACGTGTAAATGTCACCTGAAGGGTTCGGTCTCGTGAACGTCGAGAGCTGCTCCGCGTATCCTTCCCTCCTTCAGCGCCTGAGAGAGAGCTTTCTCATCCACCAGACCTCCTCGCGCCGTGTTCACCAGGAACGCACCCTGACGCATCTAACACACACACACACACACACACACACAGATGGGTGTAATGATCCTGTTTCTCCAGAGGGAGGCAGTAGCAGCCTGCAGTATCATTGTCTAGTAATGACTTATTCTTGAATGAATCGTTCTTTTAAGCTGTTAAAATTAAAGGGTTAGTTCACCCAAAAATAAAAAATGTATGTCATTAATTACTCACCCTCATGTCGTTCCACACCCGTAAGACCTTCATTAATCTTCGGAACACAAATCCGATGGCTCAGTGAGGCCTGAGCAATGACATTTCCTCTCTCAAGATCCATTAATGTACTAAAAACATATTTAAATCAGTTCATGTGAGTACAGTGGTTCAATATTAATATTATAAAGCCACGAGAATATTTTTGGTGCGCCAAAAAAACAAAATAACGACTTATATAGTGATGGCCGATTTTTTCGGAGCGTTATGAATCAGCGTGTCGAATCAGCAGTTTGACACGCGATCCGAATCATGATTCGACACAAAAGATTCATAATGCTCCGAAGCTTCCTGAAGCAGTGTTTTGAAATCGCCCATCACTACATAAGTCGTTATTTTGTTTTTTTGGTGCTCCAAAAATATTCTCGTGGCTTTATAATATTAATATTGAACCACTGAACTCACATGAACTGATTTAAATATGTTTTTAGTACATTAATGGATCTTGAGAGAGGAAATGTCATTGCTCAGGCCTCACTGAGCCATCGGATTTCAACAAAAATATCTCAATTTGCGTTCCGAAGATGAATGAAGGTCTTACGGCTGTGGAACGACATGAGGGTGAGTAATTAATTACATTATTTTCATTTTTGGGTGAACTAACCCTTTAACTTCAACATCTAGAAGCGACTCAATTGGTTCATTTTGAGTCAGTTCTTTTTGATTCGTTCATTTCAGCACAGAATGAGCCTATGAGCATGTCCAGATGGGTTAGTGAATCAAAGAACCGGTTCATAATAAACGAATCAAACCTACAGGCAATAGTTGAAAGTGAGCCTTTTGGTCATGTCTGACTCAAAAAGAACCGAACGAGTCATTTCTAAAGCCCGGAACACATCAAGCCGATGGTCGGCCGACTAAGTTTTCCCACCATCGGCTGAAGTTGGTCCTCGTCGCCCTTTTTTGGGCGTCGGAGCTCGTCGGTCGGGCCATCTGATCATAAATGTCAGTAATTCTCATTTAATGGCTTTGATGTGACTGTAAAACTGGTTTTCATTTCATTTTCCATTGCAACTGGTTATTTTTAAATACAAATGACGAATAATAACGGCAGTGAATGTAAATCTCAGGGCCGTCTGCAATCATCTCAACTAAAAACATCTGAAGTTTTATCACATTATAACAAAGATCTAACTTTGACAGGAGCGACTCATTCAGTTCATTTTGATCCGGTTCAGTCTGATTCCGTGAACCAGCTTGAACTGTTAACGATCGGTTCAAGATTCGAACATCACTGTACCTGTTTAATGGTGAAGTCATTGATGAGGTGATGGTTGTGTTCGTTCAGGTTGCAGTGCAGCGACACACAGTCGCTCTGGTACAGCAGATCCTGCAGTGTGTAAACCCTCTGAACGCCCAGCGATCGCTCCAGCCCGTCCTGCAGGTACGGGTCGTAAAAAATCACGTTGAAGCCGAAGACTTTCGCCCTGACGGCGACGGCCTGCCCCGAGCGACCTGCAGAGACACAATTACAGCTCCTTACTGTAACCGAGATGTGAGAGGTCAAGGTCACTCTTGTGTAACGTGTGAGTAAATAACGAAACAATCAGCCTGTAGTTTATGTCCGAGAGTGTTTCTAACCAAAGCCGATGAGTCCGAGTGTTTCCCCGCGGATGCGTGCGGCTCCGGACGCCACCTCACGGATCTGCTCCACGCTCTGAACGCGCGTCCCCTCCCGCAGCGCCTGATACAGCCACGTGTTCCTCCGGTACAGATTCAACACGTGACACAGCGTCGAGTCGGCCGTTTCCTCCACCGCTGCCGACGGGATGTTACACACCGCGATACCTGCACTCACACACACACACACACACACAGAATTACTTCAATGCATCTTCTCATGTTTAAATGTGAGTATCAGATATGACACAGGAGGATTTATGGGGTTAGTTTCACTTGATCATGTTCAGTACCCAGCTCTCCGGCTGCTTTAATGTCAATGTTGTCGTATCCGCTGCCGATGCGGATGATGATTCTGAGGGCTTTGAACTTCTCCAGATCTTCTCGTGTCAGTGTGATGGTGTGATACATCAGAGCGCCGACCGCCTCGTTCAACACCTGAAACAAACAGCTTGTTCTTAGAGTCGCTCTACAACTGTGTGTGTGTGTGTGTGTGTGTGTGTGTGTGTGTGTGTGTGTGTGTGTGTGTGTGTGTGTGTGTGTGTGTTCTTGTTTATATTACATGGACCAAATGGCCCCACGATGTAATAAAAACCTGAGATCACCTACATCACCAGCCAGCGGTCCCCACGAGGGAAATGGATTAATAAACATACTAAATGATGTTTTTTTGAAAATGTAAAAATGCAGAATGTTTCCTGTGATGGTTAGGTTTAGGGGTAGGGGTAGTGTAGGGGGATAGAATATACAGTTTGTACAGTATAAAAACCATTACGCCTATGGAGAGTCCCCACTAAGATAGCAAAACAAACCTGAGTGTGTGTGTGTGTGTGTGTGTGAGTGTGTGTGTGTGTCTGTGTGTGTGTGTTCACCTTCTCGTGGATCTCTTGTGTGGACTGGGCGTCACAGAAGGCTACGGTGGCCAGGTCTTTGAGGATGGGCATCTCCACCGTACAGTCGCGGCCGTCCAGCAGAGCCACCAGAGGACGAGGATGCATCGGCCCGTTCACCATCTGAGGCCTGATACCTGCACAAACACACACTTTAATCAGACTATAATATTAATAACTGCATCATTTTATGAGGGCAAATATGAAGCTTTCGAAGTTATATAAAGGTGGGAAAATCTCACGGATAAAAGTGTTTTACTTTGAGGACAGAATTACCTCCAGAAATGCACTAAATCTGAACAAACCAAAATAAAGTTTGAGAAATAACACACTCACATATACATGCACGCACACACACACACGCCTCATCCTCCAAAAGTACTTAACAAGATTTCAGAGCATCTGATTTCAATCCACTGACATCATACAGGAAGTACAGATTATGATGGGAACCAATCAGAGGCTGAATTATAAATAGCATACTATACTATTCCTGCAATATATATGCTAATCCAAACACTCTGTGTGTGTGTGTGTGTGTGTGTGTGTGTGTGTGTGTGTGTTACTAGCACATGTTTTTGTCACCTTGGGAGAAACAATCTGTGATTGTTAGTAGAGCAACAGTGATTCCTCATTTTTCAGCATCTCAATACAAACTTTGATTTAAAACAAGAACATTTACAGATTGAAAACCTGATGAAATATACAGTGTGAATGAAATGTAATCGATCAACATTCACAGTTTTTACCCTCACATCAAACGTCTTTCTATTAAAACACACTTTTATGGTCTTAAATGAATTCTCTTGACAAAAACATCATTAAATCTAATGTCATTTGATAGCAGACACATAACGGCATCAAACTAATTTATAAGATTATAGACCGTGAAAACCTCTTCATAATTCTGTGGTCGTGACTAATAAACAATATTTCAAGAGACTGAATAGATAAGAGCATCTTTAATACATTATAAATGTCAATAATTCTCATTTAATGGCTTTGATGTGACTGTAAAACTGGTTTTCATTTCATTTTCCATTGCAACTGGTAATTTTTAAATACAAATGATAAATAATAACGGCAGTGAATGTAAATCTCAGGGCCGTCTGCAATCATTTCAACTAAAAACATCTGAAGTTTATCGCATTATACAAGCAAAGAACGACAAAAGACCAGCAATCAGGCAGTAAACATACAGCAATATAGATAAAACTAAAAATAAATTAATAAAAGTAGCTTTTGACAGAGACGCGATTACTGTAAAGTCATTCACAATGCTTCATGAGAGTGGATGATCATTTCTGCTTCCAAAGATATCATTTATACATAATATGATAATATATGAAATATCATAATTTTCATCGTTTAAACACCGCAGAGCTCATGAAGGTTATATCCGTAAGATGTACACGTGGATTTTTACTTCCAGGACCAATGATCCTCTTCGAGTCTGATGTCATTTTAATAAGATGTGATGAAAAATGATTCTGGAAACTGTAAATTGTCTGGATGTGAAAACATCATGATGTTCAAACTAGACGGTTTGATCAAGAACCTGTTGATTCAGGAGCGACGCACACAAGATGTTTGTTTAAAACAACAAACATGAATCAAGACAAATACAGCGGACTCAAAACGCATCACATCATCAGATCAAGTGTCTAATATCTGCTCAAATCATCTTTCTTCTGGTGTTTTGGTGATTTTTAGTTGATGTATGAAGTCAGTTCACACAGAATCACATGAATGATCGACATGATTCACTAACTAAACAAAAACAAACAATATTCATCCTATAATCTTCAACTTTTGCCAATTTTAGCAATTCATACCTAACAAACGTCTTCTTGTAAGATGATCAGATTGTTAAGTGTGTTTGAGCATCTTTACGCACAATAAATGACACTTGATTTGAACTTGATCTGAATGCACTGACGCTATTGGATGAGAGCTGGACGATGACATCACTGTTTTATATTAAAATGAACCAATTTAATAATTGATGATCTTGTTTCTGCTGAAAGCAGTTTTCTTTTAGAGCTGCTGTACAGACGAATTTCTCTGTTATAAAGCTGCTTTGAAACAAGCTGTATAAAGCGCTATATAAATAAAGTTGACTAATGAACGACATTCAAACATTTATAAGTAACATTTTGGGGTCACTGTATAAAAGAAAAGAAAAACTATGGAAGCTTGTTTCTGCCAGAGAATAATAATAACAAAAAAGGTAATTGTGACTTTTTAGCTTTATATAAAAACTTATTGCAATTGCAAGTTTATGTTTTTATTCTGTGGTGGAAACAAGCTTCTGTACAAAAACAGACAGAGGCAAAAAAAAACTCATGATTTAAAAAATAAAATGAAAACAAAAGAGGGTGACACACAGTGTGTGTGCGGATATTCAATATCCAGGAGCCGTTCCATTTACAACCCATGAATTATTCACACTGACCTCCATCCAGAGACGGAGACGCACGTTTCATATCCAAACTCAACACTGACGCTGCTGAAATCATCATTAAACGCTATCAAACGTGTATTTAAAGCGTGAAAACAATTATCACTCTCAAACACGGCCTGATCCGCCCTGGAAAGAGTGTTGTGTGATCTGAACTTAAGATTACATAACCACACACACACACGTCTTTAATCTTTTTGTCTTTCTACAGGACACATGATGAATATAAACAGACTCATCCTGCTGCACGCCTAAGCTAATTAACTCTTCACTACCCACAATGCACTGCAGCCACAGGTGTTCTCTGCGTAAACAGGATCGGGTCACGTGTCTCGCACACACACGCACGCACACGTGTCACTGACCTGCGGCGTGATCCATCCGGGCGGCAGGACGTGCTGCGGTCAGATTGGTCGGTGTGTGTCTGCCGGTGAGCTGCAGGCGCTGCTCTGTTCAACGCCACCGTTAATAAACTACTTATGAAACCAACCAACCGAGAGAGTTTAAGACGAGCAACAGCCACCGCAGAGCACCTCCCACTCACACACACACACACACACTGACTTTTGTGAAATGAGTTTAACATGCATTCATTATGATGGTCATGCACACAAATCTAAGGCAGTTTCTTTTTCACAACCATTTATAATTAAACATTGAAACAACAATTAATATTATTTTAACCACATTTAAGCATTGAAGGTCAGTCAGAACTCATTTACACAACAGATCTGCCACCAGCGTCCTGAACACAACCACCTTCAGCCTGACAAAGTTTAAAAGCTTCAAAGAAACGTCATGAATCATCAGTTTATCAGCGATTTTTTCGAACTAGCCTGAAGCATTTCACTTGTAAATTCTTGCCCAAACCCTAAAAAGTCAAGCGAGTTTTCTAGAGACTCTCCAGTCGAGAGACTAACACTCTTCCAGAGGACCGTGTCTCTGCATATCCTATTAACCCTAATGAGATTTTAGGCTCTAAGACTCTGATTAGGCCTGCAGTGAGGTACAGTGCTCAGCTGAAACTGTAAAACACACACACACACACACACACACAGTTAAATAAGCAGTGGGGAAAACACTTGCTGAATGTCAGAAAGACTATGTGTGACATAATTGCAAGTTTTTGCTCAAAAAAGGCCCAGATGTAAGTAATACAGCAAATAATTCCTCTCATATTTGATTAATTTGATAGAATTTTCCAAAACATTATGGGTTAAAAATAATCCAAGTTGGGTTAAAAATGGACAAACCCAGCAATTGGGTTGTTTTGACCCAGCAGTTGGGTTAAATGTTAGTCATATTATTTAACTCAACTATTGTTTAAAAATTACTATATTGCTCGCTTATGAACCCAAAATAGGTTGGAAATACTAATTTAATTAACATTTATTAATAAGTTTAATAAATAATAATTAAATAATAAACATTTATTAAATTTCTTATTAATGAATGATTATTACTTTTGATTATTACTGTTGCCTCTAGTAATTATGTGTCTGATTTTTAATTTCCAACATATTTTGGGTCATTTTAAGCCAGACATATAGTCATTTTTAAACAATAGTTGAGTTAAATAAAACTACCCAGCAGATCAAACATTTAACCCAACCACTGTTTGTCCATCTCTAACCCAACTTGGGTTGTTTTAACCCAGCATTTTTTAGAGTGCATGATTCATTTGGCAGTGCTTCTTGAAAATATGAATATGTAACATAAATTTAGGCTTACAACTAACTCTTAAAATTATAAAACTCACAAATGCATCATGCATTGGCAGTGAGCAACACACACAGGCTCAAGGGCAGTTAAAAACTTTCTATATTCCTTAAGCTGCGGCAAAGAGTTTCCAACATGTTTATGGAGGAGAGTCTATTCAGGAAGTTCAGCTGGGATCACAAACACCGAATCCCACTAGAAAGGGCATATAAATAGTCTCCTAGTCTAAAAACAGAGCTCTTAGCCAAATCTGCTTTGCACATCCAATGTCTACTGCTGAGAGTTGTCTAAAACTGTTTATTTCAGAAAGCATAAAAATAAACATTTTAACAGCCAATATTTCAGATAAAGAGAGCTGGAAACTATAGAGTACATCTGAACAAGAACCAAAGAATAAACAACACCTAAATATCAACAAGCACAACCGCAAAACCGTCACATGAAGGTGAAACTAGCCAAGAGAAATGTAGGGACAAGCGGACAAGACAGAAGGTCATTACTTGTGTCAGGAGAAGCCATGGTGGATACGATGACCGGCGGTCCGGTTCGGCGGGTCAGCTTGTTGTTAGGATTAATGGTCTGATGCTGGAGGGCCGAAGATGCCGGAAGGACGGCGGTCTCCCCCGGCGCCGCTCCCTTCCGCAGTAACTGCGGGCTGAGATGTGGGCTGTGAGCAGGAGAGAGAGGAGGAAGGTTCGGTGGACGCTTCATCAGCTCCATGGGAGAGTACGTACTGGAGAAGGTCTTGGGTGCCACTCCCGGAGTGTTCATTGGGTGTTGCTGAGCGGACATGGCCAGGCCGGTGTGGGCGTTGTACATCGATAGTGGCCGTGGTTGAGGTAGCCCAGTGCTGTAGCCGCCCGGACTGACCGGAAGACCTCCGATCGGGCGAACCGCTGGGTAGGTTGTGGTTTCGAGTAGATGCTGAGAGGGAGCGCTGCTCGGCCGGCGACCCAAAAACTCTCCCATTCTAGGGGAAACGGATTGCAGGGCGCTGGGAGGCGGCTGGATGAGGTGAGAGTCCATGTTAAGAGCCTGAGGCTGCATGTAGAGATCACTGCGGTGGCTGAAGCTGTTGGAACGACCCCGCATCCCTGCGGCACCGGTCGCACCCGTCTTGCAATTGAGAACCACTCTGGACAGCACACGTACCTGGCCTAAATTGGGAGCCACGGAGCGGATATCGTGGTCTTCCATCATGCTGAGCATGGCGGTAGAGTCAAACCCCTGCTGTAGAAGAAGAGTTATGGTGCTTTCAGACAGACCCTCGGAACGCAGGAGAGACAGAAACCCCGGATCCACGTTCCTCTTGGGGTCGGCCACCGAAGGGTGGTGGCCGGGCATCCCGGAGGTAAGGGAAGCTGGTGCAGTGCCTGGATCGTAAGCAGGGTCATAAGGCATCCTTTGAGTGGCTACGGAGCCATAAGCCTGGTTCCCTCGAGTCCCATCCATACCCGAAGCTGTGGGGTCCACCACTATGCAAGTGGAGGCCGGCTGACAGGATTCCAGAGGGAAGCCGTTGACGTCACCGTAAACCGAGTGTTCGCCCTGAAACCTGGAGTCGATGCCGAAGCAAGCGGGTGAAGCGGCTCTACTGCGAATACGCTGACTGTCTGGGATCATCTTGATGGCCAGAGAATCCCTGTACAAGCGGCTGATCTCATGAGCCGAAGGTGGGGGAGGAGGTGGAGGGGGTGGAGGAGGAGGAGGAGGACCAGGAGTAGCCGCTCTAGCTTGCCCTTGATCCCAAGCAGTCCTGACCCCTCCTGCCAGGCCATAATGCGAGCCTGATCTGCTCAGCATGTGTTGGTTTCCCTTGTAAAAGCCCTGGAGATCTTCAGGTGGCTGGGCCGATAGAGCGATATCAAAGGGGTAGTAATCCGGAGGAGGAACGGTGCCTCGGACAGCCATCAAGTTCCTGCAGAGTTTGCTAGTTTCAGTGGAAGCAAGCCATTAGTTTCCAACAGAAACGAGCGCAGTTTCCTCGTACAGCACAGACCAACAGCCAAATGGTTAGTGAACGCAGGCACGGGTAAGGAAAGAGGAGAAGACGGTTGTGAGAAGGGGGAAAAAAGCAGGTGTTTGATTTCACTTCTCATGTTTCCCTGCGAAGGTGTGTGAGGGAAGGTAACATTTCACCTGATCACTAGCCGACATTTCTTTTTTGCCTCACTTGAGGTCATGCTATCATGTGACTGGCAGGTAGTCGCTGAATTATTTAGCCCTGGAAACATAAGCAAGTCAGACAGAAGAAGAATAGGACAACACAACAGTTCAGTAACACAAACTTACCAACTGAACCACACAGGACGGATTCTGGATGCTCACAGCCATTGGGATTTGATTCGGAGACAAATATAACGGTGGAAAGATGCAAAAAGAGAGAAAACAGAAGGACAATGCATTGGCGGAGGGCTCATGCTAATCCAGTGGGGTTTATCCATCCCTACTGGCCCCACTACAGCAATGAGAGATTAGTCCGAATAAAACCAACTTAATACCACTGTCCCCATGATAAACACTCAAACTGTCATCTCATCCTGTCTCACTGTCTGCAGAACATGAACGATCTGATGTCTTTTTATAGATACCAAAACAAACGGGCGGTTGATCGGCATACTTAGTTCGGTGTTAATCCTCACACACAGATCTGAGCAGAACTCACTAATGCTGAACGCTTTACTTATAATGACTCATACTGGGCAATTTAGTTTGAAATATTTTTTGTTTGCTATTAATTAATTAGTTAAAGGATTAGTTCACTTCAGAATTAAAATTTCCTGATAATTTACTCACCCCCATGTCATCCAAGATGTTCATGTCTTTCTTTCTTCAGTGGAAAAGAAATGAAGGTTTTTGAGGGAAACATTCCAGGATTTTTCTCCATATAGTGGACTTCACTGGGGTTCAACGGGTTGAAGGTCCAAATGTCAGTTTCAGTGCAGCTTCAAAGAGCTCTACATGATCCCAGACGAGGAATAAGAGTCTTATCTAGAGAAACCATCGCTCATTTTCTAAACAAAAACAAAATTATATTCTTTTTAACCACAAAACGCATGACGTAGGTGGAAGTAACGCGGTAGGGCGAAAAACTCCATCTCATTTTCTCCTCCAACTTCAAAATCGTCCGACATCGTTGTTTTACCTTTTTTTGTAAAGGGCGTTTGACTTAGTCTTTGCACGTTCACTTTGTAAACACTTGATCGGTACTTCCGTGACCCTTCCAACATGATTACGTCATGCGTGGAGCATCGCAGAGCAGTGCAAGACGAGCATTTGTGGTTAAAAAGTATATATATTTTTTTTTTTTTAGAAAATGTCCGATGGTTTCTCTAGATAAGACTCTTATTCCTCGTCTGGGATCATGTAGAGCTCTTTGAAGCTGCACTGAAACTGACATTTGGACCTTCAACCCGTTGAACCCCAGTGAAGTCCACTATA
>RJVU01067364.1:8860966-8878536 GCA_003731715.1 Anabarilius grahami | reverse complement strand
TGTATGTATTTATTTTTATTTTAATCAGATTTATTACTTTAATCAAATGTATATATTTATTTATTTATTTAAATCAAATTTTATTAATTTTTTCATAATTTTTAATCAAGTTTATTTATTTATTTTATATATGTATATATTTATTATTTTATATATATTTATTATTTATTTAAATCACATTTTATTTATTTTTATGATGTTTTATTTAAATCAAATTTAGTTAGTTAATTTTTTTTATTATTTATATTTCTTTTTTTACACTGGTTTTCCCATGATTTTTTTCATGATGCTCTTGGTGTTCAACAGTGGAAATCACATTTGTTATTGCTATGATCAGATGATCTGAAGAGGAGACGCTGTATAATAAATGATATTCAAAGCTCATAAGAACGGAGCAGCTGTTTCTATTTCAATTAGAAATTCAATTAGCAGAAAAAACACCCACATCAGTCACTCTCAACACGCCGTCACCGTGAAATACTCCTGCAACTCCAGCGATCAAATTAACACCACGATCGTGATGGACGTCCTGTCAGTGAGACTCTCAATCACACACTCGGGAGTCTCGCGTTCATAAACGCTCTCAGCTGACCGAACCATGAGAGATGAAAAACGTCAAGATGACCTGAAATCATTCCAATGTTCAAGTGCCGTGTAAAGAGAAGATGTGGAAGCGTCTTAAAGCAATGACAAATGATGCATTGAATATTTCAATCCATCGAGCGGTTCAGCGGGTCAACGGAGCGACACAAGAGAACTGACTGAGATTTCAGCCAATAAAAGACACTGAGTGCTCACATCTTACTGTACTGACATCAGCAGAGAGGATGTGATGTCATTTGATTGACTATACTTCATCTCAAAGAAATAATTCATCCGAAAATAAAAAAGCATTTCACCGTTTCATTTAATAGAAAAAGAATCTCAAAGGTCTTCACTACAACCCGCCAAAATAAAAGTTCAGTTTAACTTGAAGAAATTGTGACAGAATTATATTATTATTGTACAGTTTTTAATGTATTCCTCAAAGTAATAAGAATTATCATAAAATTATTAAAACTTTATTGGTAACACTTACGGTTCATTATATAAAGCACTCATAACGTACATTATAATGCTTTATATCTTTTCATAAATAATTGTAACCAAAGTTTAAATGCATTATAATATTTGCAGATTCCTTGTTACATCGGATAACATTAATGCATTAAACTTTCTAAAGGTATGATAAATATTATAATGTATGATAACTGTAATTACAATTATTCATGAGATCATACGATGCATTATAAGGTGCATAATTAATGCATTAAAAATACTTACCACTTATTTTTTAAAGGAATATTACAAAATTTCTTCCATGTTTTAATTTTAACAGTAAAACTTTGCAGAAAAACTTTGCCAAAAATGTATTATTAAATCTTAAGTCCAGAAAAATTATAACTGATAACTCAGAATTTCTGAAAGGATAAAACAAAGGATTAAAAATAAAAACAAAGGAAAAAAATAAAAAAAAAATTATGTATTTTTATTTAAAAAAATAAATAAATATTTATTTGTATTATTATTAAAAATAATGTTAAACTTTTAATACATTGTTATTAAATAATTTCATAATTTCAATTAATTAGACATGATTTTTGATGACCAAAATTTAATATAACAATTAAAACAATCCAGAAAAATTAAAAAGGGGAAAAAAAAGGAATTTGGCAAAAAATCTAACGGATTCATAGTGCTCTACCATCTACTTCAACAGCTCTGCATCACAGGAAGTCACAGTCAATATGAGGCACTTCCTGTCAAATAAACTGACACATGACGGATGGACAAACCCTGTCAACTTCACAGGTGAGAACGACAACATCATGAAGTCGTCCTTCATCTGAGCGAGCTGGTTCTGTGGGTTCGTCAGCGCAGGTTAATGAGACTCTTGATCGGGTCAGAGCAGGTTAATTACAGAAAGCTACACTGACAGACGGCCAAGCTGATATGCAGAGCAGAGAAAGACACTGCGCTCGCAATTACTGCACACGCCGAACCCGAGGACAGAAACAACATTTCCAGACGTGGCTGTTTGTACGAGGACGCTTCATTCGCTCTGACAGACGCACCACAGATGTCTCCAGACGCTCATTTATTTGTCTTTATGGTTACAGGAGGCTGACATTTATCCATTTTTCATGAGCCGACTTCAGCGTGCAACAAACAAATCAATTTCCCGGCAGTAGATTACAGAGCAAAGACAATATCAGAGAACGGGACGCGCTTCGGCAGACCACAATTAACTGTGAAGGAGCTCTGAGAGTCTCTGAGTGCATCTATTTATGGTGACGGGCAGAACCCTCCAATCACAGTCACTCTACACACAACTTCTGACACCTGATTGGCCGCATGCAACTAGTGGCATCTGAGATTTATCACTGAAAAACATCAGAATACAGTATATCTCCAATGGAGACATTACAACATGCATACTTTACAAACCATAAACATGCAAATGATCAAGTCGTGATAGAGCGATTTATATTATATATTTTAAATAAATGCTGTTCTTTTGAACTTTCTATTCATCAAAGAATCTATCTTGTTTCCACAACTGTTTTTAACATTGATAATAATCAGAAATGTTTCTTGAGCAGCAAATCAGCATATTAGAATGATTTCTGAAGGATCATGTGACACTGAAGACTTAGATCATAGATCTAAAAGACCATTTACAGCAAATACAGGCAATTTGCCATAGAAAATATATGGTTTTTAAAGCTTTTTAACAGTTATCGAGGTTGAGCCAAAAACCTAGGACTAGTTCGCCAAAGTTGGTTTTTGAAATAATCTCCAAAGTTGCTCAGAATGAGGAGTTCTACCATGTGGTACGAATGTTGTGGGGGTGAGCGAAAAACCACACGATACATGACCCTTTATGCACGTGAAAAACGTGAAGGCGCCCTTCGGTGGCCGATTTCTTTCGAATTTCCCACAGGCCTCTAGGGCCGTGAGTCAAACAGGCCCAGCCAGTTTCATTCCGATCGGCCTACATTAACTTTGTCTGATAGCTGCTCAAAATTCATTGGCTGATGGTGGACATGTTTTTTGAGATACTTCAATGTCCTCATAAACAATCATGGCTCCTTGGACGAACACACTGCATGCCAATTTTTAAGTCAATCGGACTAACGGTGAAGTAGTTATAGCCATTTTCATGTTTTTTTCCTGTTATAGCGCCACCAAGTGGCCAGTCACCGCATACTTTTTTACGTGACCATAGAATGAGCTCTTACACAGGTGTACCAAATTTGGTGAAAATATCTCATTCCGTTTATGAGTTAGAGCCATTTTAGTAAAAGTGGCTCCGCCCACTTCGAACGTTTTGGCGGCCCTTAGAGACCGTGAATCGAAATTTCAACTTTTTTTTGATAACTACTGACAATCAGATTGTAGAGAATCTTGCTGCACTGGTTTGGTTCCGATCGGGTCAAAAACCTCGCAAAAGTATGTTTTTCAAAAAAATCGAACGATATAAGACACTTCAACCTACGCCTAAAGGTTTAGGAGTTATGAGCGATTTCATACTTTTGACCGCTGTGGCGCCCCCATCAGGCTGAACGGGACGAGCCTTGGTGACGTTGTAGACGGTGCCAGCCCTCAAAGTTTCAAATCTCTATGACTTATACTTTGGTCTGATCACTTTTAGAGGAGAATGTTGATCTTTGGAAAATTTAACAATTACAATAGAGTTTCAGCGCAACACGCTTGAACCCCTAAAAAATAAGAAAATAAAAACACACATACCGCAAACTTTATATTGCATTGATGGTGTTTTGGGTTCTTGAGCACCAGTGCATTCAGTGTTGTGGGAAGGACAGACGGCTGTAATCGTGCAGGTCAGACACACACAGGGCGTCTTTGTGGCTCAGCGGCGGTTTCTGCCAGTATCTGGGGTTGAACAGAGGTTGTGGAGAACAAAATACAGGCAGCGAGGTTCAGATGAGACACTTGATCAAAGAAACGAGACACCTCCAGAAACACAACCCTTGGACTTTCACCCGTAAACATCAGTAACACAAACCTCATCGATTCAAACAACCTCTTCTTTTCTCAAACTGGCCGACAGTTTTCAGTAATTCTGCTCTGTGTCTTAAGATCCTGAAATTTGGAAGCAACGGTTTGGAACTCAATGGAAGGCCTGATGGAGGCCAGTGCGGATGGCTTGTTCACAGACAGGATCGACAGCGCTCAGTTTGCATACGACGACTCGTAAAGAGACCAGTAAACTTTTACACGCTCATGTAATGAGATCTGTTGGGAGAGACCTGGAGGAAACCCAGAGAATTTCCCAGTAAACCAGAGTGAATGTTTCCATGCAGTCTCTCTGATAAACACACATCTTGTTCAGTAGGGCTGGGACAATATATTCATGCATCGCGATTCATGGATCGTTTCTGATATTTTTCAAATGCATCGCAAATCGAGCTTAGTTTTTAACAGCAGATGGCGCTCTAGTCTATTTTTCAACTGCATGCTCAAATGCTCACGAAGAAGAGCGCTCGTGCATTCAGCTGAGTCTGAGAATGTATTTGCACTTCAGAATGCTTTTATGACGCGAGATTAATGTAAACAGCACACTGCACACACCTTTTTGAACTTTATGAATGATTATTCTATTATTTTATTGCAGGTTCAAGTGGTGTGTGGAAGGAGGCAGAATACGTCATTTTCTAAAGCACACAGTGCCACCTGCTGTTGAAAACTAAGCTCAGAATCGTTTCGAGAGAATCGCGATAAATACGGAAAATATCAGAATCGATCCAGAATCACTTTTAAATTCGCGATGCATTGATGTATTGTCCCAGCTCTATTGTTCAGAATTGGAATTGTAGCACATCGCTTACTGCAAAATATACACTGAATACTGCACTCTAGTGGTCATCTGAAATACATGTATCACCAAGGCCCATATATTGGCATTTTTTTAATTATCAGCATTATCTGACGAATTTTTCTGTTTGGGCGATAAATGTTGGAAGTGGGACCTTTATTTTGACATCGCTGGGCTATCTAAGCTATAAATTAATGTTCAAATTATATTTTCATTTAATTTATGTAAATATTGTTATAATGCACATTTAAGCAAATGTAGTAGATCATCAGTGTATTTCACAATAAACGTGTAGTAATGAGACGAGTAACACCACCAGATGATAAAACACCAAGTTGTGTTGAACAACAGGAGATGATGTTCATCAAAAATGTGTAACGAGGCAGGAGAGGCTTTAACCAGCACATTTACGTCACACTACTTCATTAAATCAAGCAGCAACGCCACACTTTCCGCTGAGATCTCACATAGACACATATAGGCTCTGATCCATCACTAACTCGCTCTATAAACCTTAACACAGACTCTCAGAGTTTTTCCATCTTCACTCATAGTTTCTGAAATGAGAAACAGTCCTCTGATAACGCAGCCAGATCTTTGGTGTTTTCCTACACCATTTCATTAGAATATTTTCCATCTGCTCCACAGAGTCTTGGAATAATCGCAGAACACTGCAGAACTTGAGCTCTGGAAAATACAAATTTAAAAAAATGCAAATTCTGATAAAAGTTCCTGGTTTGCTGTGCTTTTGGTGGAAAACTGCAAGGAGGCCTTAAAGCAGTGGTTGATTATGATTTCACTTCTTTAAAGGTGCTACAGAGGATGTTTTGTTTTATACATTTTTGCAATATTACTTGAAACTGTCTTTACTAACTGATAAAAGACTATTTATTAGGTGCACTGAAAGGAATATTATTAATATACATCACCTGTGCACGAGGTAGGGCCTTAAAAACATCAGCCAATCGTTTACGCGATCATCGCATAAACGATTGGTCCTCTGGCTTGTCAATCACTGCCATGACATGACGTTCCTTGTGAGAGACGCGCGGCTGCGCGCTCCAGTAACTTTCCACACTCCACAGGCGCCGCATGCAATGTTTTTGTCAGGAGACAGGAGTAACAACTGCATATTATGAGTTACCTGCGGTGAGTCCGACATAATGAATCCTGGCTTTAAGTCGCGCACACACTTAACGATTGTAAGGCCGATTATGAATGTAAATTGATACTTATGACTGATCGCGCTCAAACGCGTCCAGTCAGAGCCAGTTGCGTTCAGTCTGCGATTACAGTCGGTGTTCAAATTCCATGTCAAAGTATATAAATCTGCTTGAGTCGCAGGAAACAATCGCTGTATGTTGAGCACAGTCTTAGAATGTTTTAGCTAGTCGTTAAATGTGTGCCTGGCTTAATAACACAGCGAATGCCGGTGGTAAACACTCGTGTTCCAATACTCCTGCACGAGTTTTGGGAGGCGTTCCCTCGAAATGGTGGGGGGTTGTTCTTATGCATGCGCTCATTTCAAAAAATCAGTCGACGAAAAGATCCTCTGTACCACCTTTAACTTTAGTTAGTGTGTAATGTTGCTGTTTGAGCATAAACAACATCTGCAAAGTTACGACGCTCAAAGTTCAATGCAAAGGGAGATATTTTCTTTTACAGAAATCGCTTTGTAAGGACTACAACAAACGGCTGGTAGGGACTACAACGAGCTTCTTCCCGGGTTAGTGACATCACTAACTCTAAAATTTACATAAACCCCGCCCCCGAGAACACACAACAAAGGGGGCGTGGCCATGTTGGGCTGCTTTAGAGAAGAGGAAGAGTTGTTGTAGTAGAGTGTTGTTGACATGCCGTCATTTTACGCCGGACTGCTTCACAAACGAGGGTCAATTCAACACAAAAGATGAACATGACGGCACATGCTAGTGGATGAGTTGAATCAAATCCACAGCAACTACATAAATTTATCCACTAACCATTCAGAAACGTCTAAAAGTTGTAACTTCTTCCTGAGTCTCTCCATCAGTGTCGACTCCAGTTTGAACAATGTAAGGCTGAACACCGTTACTGACAATCCTCATTTTGGCTGCGTGAGATTCTCCAGCTTTGTTGTTGTTGAGCTGTTAAAGCTCCTCCCTCTTCTGGAAAGGGGGCGGGGAGCAGCAGCTCATTTGCATTTAAAGGGACACACACAAAAACGGCGTGTTTTTGCTCGAAACCCAAAGATTTATTTATTAAATCACAGCCTTTGCCATTTGATAACTTCACTGAGCTATATCACGATTTTGATTAATAGCGCAGCACAAACACAATTCCACTTCAGGGTCTAAACCCCATGATTGTCTTTGAGTTGAGGTTATTTTTATCAAAGCAGCTTGTCATTTCTTTCCCTCAATGAACTGCAATTTGTTCTGATCATGAGAATAAACAAGTAAAGCTCTCAGCGGCCCCGAGGATCTTCAACACGTCCACTTGACAACACAATCACAGTCTGAGGAACAAACGCATCTAAAAATCATCTGAAACTAATCAAAGCTCTAGGGAAACAGACTCAGGCTCAGGGTTTGTGCACTATAAGCGGAGCAGACGTGATGATGGAGACGGAGCGTTTACTTGTACATTCATCACCTGATGCATCGGAAGAACACAGGAACAGATGGCCTGGGTCCAGGTGGAGAGGAGGACGCTTGGTAATTTAATATCCCATTACACATGTCTGACACAAACTACAATCACAGAAGGTCCTGCACTGCACAGAAAAAGACACGGAGAGTCTTGAGTCTCTGTGATAATTACAAAACGTGTCTCATCACATAAAACTGCATGAAGCGATGCTCTTCCTCAGTGTTTTTGTCTCGTTTTCCAGTACAAATACTGGATCTCAACATTCTTAAATCAGGACACATGCATAAAAAGTCTTGTTTTCAGAAAATCTGATCAAAATTTGAGTAAGAACGAGAAAAATCGGTATCACTTTACAATAAGGTTTCATTATAAACCACTTTGAACAATGAACAATGTTTCTGCAGCATCTTAGTTCATATTAATCTCAACATTGGGGGCAGTTGTGGACTAATGGTTAGAGAGTCAGATTTTTGACACAAAGATCATGGGTTTCATACGGCAAAAAATTTATTTTTCATTTCATGTTAGTTCATATATTAACTAATGCTAACAAATTAGACCTTATTGTAATGAGTTATCGAAGTGTTACCAGTTAAGTTTTTCAGACTCCATTGGCAGATGATCTGTTCTTGTTTTCAGCACAAACTCACTATGTTTTGAACAATTTCTCAGAAAACACAACTTTTTATCTTCTGTCAATTTTGTATCACTAACAAATGCGTCTTGATTTAAGAACGTTTAGATTTTTGTACTGGAAAACGAGACAAAAACATGATGTTTTGCAGTGCATGCAAATTACACTCTGAAAAATGCTGGGTTAAAAACAGTGATTGGGTTGTTTTGACCCAGCGGTTGGGTTAAATGTTTGACCCAATCTGCTGGGTAGTTTTATTTAACTCAACTATTGTTTAAAAATTACTGTATTGCTTGCTTAAAATGAACCCAAAGTATGTTGGAAATTAAACAATAGTTGAGTTAAAACTACCCAGCAGGTTGATCAAACATTTAACCCATCCGCTGGGTCAAAACAAACCAGTCACTGGGTTTGTCCATTTTTAACCCAAATTTTAAACCCAGCATTTTTTAGAGTGTATGTTTATTAAAATCATCCCATTTTACTTCCTTAAAAATATGCATTTCCAAGTGAAACATGATATTCAATGAAAAAAAAAAAATTTACACTCCAAAATACGCAGGGTTAAAAACAACCCAAGTTGGGTTAAGTGTTTGCCCAACGAGCTGAATAGTTTTATTTAACTCAACTATTGTTTAAAAATTACTATATGTCTGGCTTAAAATGAACCCAAAATAGGTTGGAAATTATAGGCAACAGTAATAATCAAAAGGTGGACATTTATTAATAAGCAATTTATTAAATGTTTATTGTTTAATTATTATTCATTACACTTATGTTTAATAAATATTAATATTAATAAATGTTCATTTCCAACATATTTTGGGTTCATTTTTAGTGAGCATTACAGTAATTTTTAAACAATAGTTGAGCAGGTTGGGCAAACATTTAAACCATTCGCTGGGTCAAAACAACCCCAAAACAACCCAATGGCTGGGTCAAAACAACCCAATAGCTGGGTCAAATTAACCCATTTTCAGCCCAACATGGGTTGTTTTTAACCCAGCATTTTCAGAGTGTAGGATGCTGAAAAGTCATTTCAGATGTTTGATGAAACATTTTGAATGAAGACAAACATTGATTTGTTTGAATAACATGCACTTGAATCATTAAAGCAAACTGAGAGAGTAAAAAGGCTCGTGTTGACGTGAATGTTCCTGATGACAAGAGTCAAGTTATAGTTACACATTAAAGTTACAGATTAACCATCACTGAGACTAAACCTGAACAAACACCTGACCCTGAGTAAACACACTGTGAATCAAACCATTACTGTATTAGTGACACAACCAAACATGGAGCCTAACCAGTTAATATTTACCCAGAGAGACTATAAATCATTATCCAACACACATCTGACACTATTACAGCATAAAGATTCAATCCAAACCACTGCAGGACAAACTCGATTCATTATTCATGAGCATCTTTATTCCTTCAGCGTCCGGATAGTTAAAGCACTTCCTCCAGAGAGACACGCAAAAATAATGTGCAATTTAGGCCGACATCATTTCACAGAGGTCAGCGTGAAGCTCAGCTCAGTTCTTAGAGAAATCACAGGCTTTATGGAAAATTGTTACATAAAAAATTCACTCAAGACTACAATCACAGCTCTTTCCCCACGCACATAAATATACAGCGGTCAGTGCTATTTAAGGCTCTTTGTGAGTGAGTGTGTGTGCGTGTGTATCTGGCACTGTTGTATAATAAATACAGCATTCATGGGAGTTTCTGGAATAATCTGCATTATCAGGAATGGTCATAAATTCTGGATGAATCGGGGAGCTGCTCGGATCGTCACACACTTAACAAAAGCAACAAAAGCAGCGTTTGTGCATTCAGACATCTTCAGACTTTCGGCCCAAAGACGACGAGGCTCCGGAAGAGGAAGGGAATGAGGCACTTTTATACGACAGGAGAAGCATTCGCACAGGCAAAGTGACATTTAAACAGTCAGGAGTCATTTGCCACACTGTAATTTAAAGCCATCACAAACACATATTCCTGCAGACCTTTGCAAATGTCAGGTGCCGTCATGCCGGATGGATGATGCTTCCCTGAAAACTTTGCCGAGCAAAATGAAGGAGTCTTTGCATATTCATGAGCGCCGCTGCATCTTTTCCCTGAATGCCGGATTTACATGTCACTATCATTCCCTTCAAAACCTCTCGAAAAGATCATGATCGCAAGTCAATCCTACTTAAAAAAAAAAAAACAGGGTTGTGCAAAATTCAGAAATTAAGAATTGGCTTCATTTCAATTAATAAGTGTGAATTTGAACTGAATTTGCCACGGGAAGTTGTGATCCAATGCAAAGAAATTCAACACAAAAGAAATCGCTTCTGTGATCTTCCAGCCTGGGACACAAAACTGTATTTGGGTCAATGACATGATGTTTCATTTTTTTGTCCAAAGGCATTAATAATAATAAAAAACTAAAATATGACATCCAAAGTATGTAAGGTAGTACAACTAGATCTCTTTTATTGAATCCAAAAGTTTTTAATTATATTTTTCTACATATAAAGGTATTTTAAAGATTTTGAAGTGTCAAAAGGTCATTCGGTTTAACTGTCCAATACAGCCATTTCATTTGTGATTAAAATATCTTAAAATGTAATAAATGTATATATTTTTTTATTCTGGCATGGTTTTATATCATCATATATCAACATAGTGCAAAATGGAGTTAAAATTATGTTTAGAAGTCGTTGCTTTGTTATGAGAAAGAATGTCCGGAAAAATTTATTTCATTGATGTCATTCGGAGTAACCAATATAAAGGGACCATTTTGGATCAAGTCATGCGCTCAATATCATGTGACAGGATGTGACATCATTCAGACACCTGCACATGATCATGAAACAAAGTAACTAACTCTCTCTTAACTATTTGATAAATTCATGTTTTCACTTGATCATACGCATGTCCCGAAACATCAGGTCATTCGGTGCAACCGCTATAAAACATGGAAAATGTTGTAATATTTTAAAAACTTGCACTAAATATAAAATGTTTGATTGTCCTTTTGCTAGATATCAGCCTGTTAGCATTGATTGAAAATATCGTCATTCAGTAAAACCGAAATTTTGGTTAAACCAAATTACAAAAAAAAATTGCAAAAGTAGTGTTAATTGATTATAAAAAACACAATCTTATTGATAACACTTAATAAAACTTCAAAATTAATTATATCCCCATTATGTTTTTTTACACTTTCAAAAACCCTATTCGTCAATGACCCATTTACAGTATTAAATATAATGAAATACACCACCGTTCAAAAGTTTAGGGTCAGTAATGTTTTTGAAAGAGTCTCTTCTGCTCACAAAAGCTGCATTTATTTGATCAAAAATACAGTAAAAATTGTGAAATATTATTCCAATGTAAATCAGCTGTTTTCTATGTGAATATATAGTAAAGTGTAATTTATTCCTGTGATCAAAGCTGAATTTTCAGCATCATTACTCCAGTCTTCAGTGTCACATGATCCTTCAGAAATCATTCTAATATGATGATTTGCTGCTCAAGAAACATTTATGATTATTATCAATGTTGAAAACAGTTGTGGAAACTTATACATTTTGTTTTTCAGGATTCTCTGATGAAAAGTTCAAAAGAACAGCATTTATTTGAAATAGAATTAAATTAAACTATAAAAGTCTTCACTGTCATTTTTGATAAATTTAATGAATCAAATTTAATGAATAAAAGTATTAATTTCTTTAAAAAATTTTTTATATCTAAACACCTCCAAATCTTTGAACCGTAGTGTATCTAATGAATAATTAATAAGGAATATATAAAGTAAATACAAATAGGTGACTTTCAAAGTCCTGAATAGTGCACAACCCTAATTATATTGCTACAAAAAAAAAATATTACATTACCATCCAAAAAAACAAGATATTATTATAAATGATAGTATTACTACAGTACATTCACACAAAAAACAATGGTATTATCATAGTACAAGTCAGAAAATTGGACATCCATTGGCCGTCCCATCACAGCTGCAGATCNCCTCCACTCTCTCTGCGTCTAACGGGCGTTTAATAACAATGGCGGACTGACTCTCAGCAGTAACACTCCGTCTCTCTTTGCTTCCCTGCCGTGTGCAGATGGTTCATTGTCTTCAGTTTCCAAAAACATTCCCGATCCAACAGGACACAAAGTCCAGCTGCCCTGCCGTCCTCTCACATGACTCGCTCCTCTCTAGCTGCTAAGCGTCTGATATTTAGAGAATCGCTGCGTCCAAAATCACATACTGTATAGTAGGAGCTACATTTGGTTTGAAAGGTAGTTTATTGATATTAAAAAAGTATGTGAATGAAATCAAACTACTTGACTCACATACTGTTCTTCGCCTACTAGATAGTACAGAAGTATGCGTATTCGGACGCATGGCAGGTTCGGTTCTACACAATATATTTGTTGGTTACAATGTCAGATTATGCTATTCTGACTCCTAAATTCTTCAAGAAGCATGTTTTCTGTTCCAGTTCCAGGTGCGTTTGATGACTTAAAAAGTAAAGCCCCAGCACACCTCTCCTCTTGAGTGAATCACATTTAATAACAGGCACAGCAGAATCAGGTGGAGCTGTTCTCTCTCAGGTCCTGTTCGTTAATTCTCAACACTCATTACAAACTCATCTACTCCTCAACAATCACTTCATCTGTCATTTGCGGTTTGATCTGACTATATGCTGGAGTTAACGGAGGCGTTTCAACAGATACGGTTCAGCGGCCACGTCCTCGTTGTCGCAGCGAGGCGCTCTTATGTTCCCGCGCAGGGAGTGAAGGGTCGCCATCTGTCCGGCCTCCATGTGTGTGTGTGTGTGTGACTCTCAGCTGAGATCAGAGCCAATCAGATCTCCTGGAATCGACAAACAAACTATCATTAAGAGATTATAAAGCTGGAGAATATGTGAGACGGAGCTCGTAAACACCTGATAATTCCCCGAGAGGATCATCGCAGGCTGTGAACACATTCAGTGTTGTTCGGACACAAATCCTTCAGGCCTCCGACTTCAGCTGTTCTGCGAGTTTTTGCAGGAGGATCGAAACCGAGAAACATTCAGATGGAGGAATCCAAACACACACACACACACACACGAAGGCCAGAAACATGCTGCTCATAAGCTTCATACTTAAAGGAATAGTCCACCCAAAAAAAAAAATTGACTCGCCCTCATGTCTTTGCTGTATGCATTTCTTTCTTCTGTAGAACACAAAAGAAGATATTCTGCAGAATGTTGGTAACCAAATAGGTGGACTATGCCTTTAAGCTCAAAAACGTACTGTACACAAGTACATGAACACAAAAATTTGTACATAAACTCAATTTCATGCATTATTGCATTCCAAAATGTGTCTTCAGAATGCAACAAAAGCAAAGTACCTTCCAAGAAAACCCGACTCACTTGATGGCCATATTTCACTCATGCAAGACCAACATCTACTTGAATGGGAAAAAACTGAAATCTCAAAAACAGCTTTTTTTCAGTGTCAAGATGACCAATGTTTATAAGGGATTTATTCCGCCATATTGTGCATTGCAGTTTCTCTAATGGTCTTGGTATATTTACAGTCTTTAACAAATTCATTTTTGTAGACATTAGCCGTTCGTATACTTACACATTTAGGCCAGAAACATACTTAATGCATTACTTGCTGTGATTTTCTTTAAACTGTTGCTTTGTCATAACAGAAATACACAGCAAAAATGTATTTTCTTACTTAGTATTTTTGTCTGGTTTTCCAGCACAAATATTAGCTAGGCACTGATATGAAAATTTTGGCCGATACTGATAATTGATCATTCTTTATATTTGAAAGTCGATAACCGATATATTGTCAGATTAATCTAAATAAAAAATTGTATATAATTTTTGAGAGCCTGATTACAAAAGTCTCACCATTAAAATCCATCCCCAAGCACACAATGTTCTCATTATAATATTATGTAGCTTATATGACAAACCTGCGCTGTATTTAACTGTATTTTCCTTTTTGAAGTAATTTTCAATCATATTTCAAGCAATTCAAAACCATCAGGGTGGACAGTGCGCATATGAAGGAAATAATCCATTATTTATCAGCTTTAATATATCGGACAATTTTTTTATTGTGCCGATAACGATAACATTAAAAATGAACATACAGTATATCGGCCAAAACAATATGGTGGCCAATAATCTTGTGCATATCTATATATCTAAACATTCTTAAATAAAATTCATAGGGAAAACAAGATTATTTTTTTGACCCCATTCACAGACACTTTTTCTAGTTTTTAAGCAAAAACTAGCATAATTTTGATTTCTGATTTTTTCAGAAAACAAGACATTTTATTCCTAAGTCATTTTTGCTTCTTCAGTAAATCCATCTTGATTTAAGAATGTTTTACAGGAAAACCAGACAAAAATACTGAGGAAGAACATATTTTTTTGCAGTGCAGGAAACTGAAACTCTAGCCAATGCATGCTATAGTTCCCCTTTCAGCAACGGTGAGAATGCAACACGTAATTACATCATAAAATGCATTCCGAGACTTTTTAAAATGCATAAACACTTGAAATCGAACATGAGCTAGAAGTGTTCACATGCTCTGTAGAGCATGTTTTGTATGTTATATATAAAGTGTATATTCCCTCCTGCCATTTACAGTGACTGAATGAGCAGATTCTGGTCAGTTGTTCATGCACAACCAGTCATAAAGTCATTTCCAGACCCTTCGCTCTCTCTGTTCCTCTGTGGTGGAATGAGCTTCTACTCTCTAAGAACTGATTAAACCATCACAACTATCAAGAAGCAGCTGAAGATATGAGCACTTAAAGGGTTAGTTCACCCAAAAATAAAATTCTGTTATTAATCACTCATCTTCATCTCGTTCCAAACGCAGCATGTTCGAGTTTCCGGAAGAGGTATGTTCTCACGCATCAAGCAGGTTCTGTTGAGCTTCTGTTCGCTGATCAATGTTTATATGTGAGTAAAAGCCTAAATTAAAGCTGTTCATCATAAAAAATGCACTAAACTGCTTAATTCATATGGATTAGTTTTAAGTTCTCTTTATGAACTTTTTGAAACGTCAAAGTTGCAATTGCGTAAGCTGGCTAAGGAGGGACAAAAAGCTCTCAGATTTAATATAAAAAGTTCTTAATTTGTTTTCTGAAGATGAACAAAAGTCTTACAGGTTTGGAAAGAATAATTAATGACAGAATTTTCATTTTTGGGTGAACTAACCCTTTAACCCTCAACCACAGAACATGAACACAACATAATTAAATCATTAATCGCAATTACTTGACAATCGTGAGCACATCGACAGGTCTACACAAACACAAAGATCATTACTAGAACTCCTTACTAGAAGTTCTTTCTTTTCTTCTCAGCATTAATCTAGTTTATGCTTTAATCTTGCCTTTGAATATTGTGACAAACTGCTCGTGATGTTACTCACTCGTAACTCACTTTGGATAAAAGTGTCTGCTAACTGAATAAATGTACTGCAGTGCTGATCTCAGATCAGGCCTCTGTTTGCGCTGATCGTCCTCAATTACAACACACGCAGGAATCCCGTCCTGCAAAAGCACAGCTTTAACCTTGAGACTGATCTAAAGTCCTGAATAAAAGAGCAGACGCACCGACAGCCACACAAAAGCCTGAAGGATGAAATCATCGAACACACTTCTTCTTCTCCAGCTGAAGATATGAAGCATTTCCATTTCACTTAACACTGCTTTCATACAGAGATTTCTCCTTTACATGCCAGAGAGACTCTCTTTCTTTACGCTGGTATAAAAGGCTTTTGTCGTTTGCCTTTGAGACACCCTTGGAAGATTGTGAATGCAGATTCTTGAGTCCATCATTAATATGAGTTAAATTAGAGATGGATTATGTTTGAAGCTGTTTAAAAGAGGACACGATTCTGATCAAACAAATACAGAATATCTACAGCACAATCTGGATGGCATTCGATTCCTGATGTTTAAGTTAAAGTTTATAATACAGTAGTTTTTACTATTGACAGGAGATGTGCATTCATTTATTATGAATTTATGTGACTTAATGACATTTCCTTGTTTGTGATTACTCAAATTCAGAATTATTGCAAACGAGTCCTTCCTCTAAAACTGATTCATTTAAAAGAATCACTCCAGAGAATGATTCACTCACAAATCAGACTGTTCCATTCCAACCTGATCGAAACCTCTTCAGCTTCTAAACCTCCTTTTTTAGACTTTCTTGAAGGAGTTCACTTGTGTTCTGGATGTTTTTTTGTACAAGAATTCACTAGAAAACGAATCATTTGAGCAGAACCCTTGAGATCAAAAATGTTTTTACATTCGTTCATTTAGCAGATGCTTTTATCCAAAGCGACTTAGCTGAAACACAGAATGACCTCAAATCTAATTCAGTGTGAAATTCATTTATGCTCCTTTAATTGTGTTCATATTGTTCACACCTGTTCACCTGCAGCCTTAATTTCCTCAACAAAAAAAGCGTAAACATCTGAAAACTTCTCAGTTATTAGTTAACACAACAAACCACTAACCATGGATAATCAAAGATCATTATATTTTCTATCTGGTTAAGCACCATCATCATCATCATCATCATCATCACTGTTAATGTTCACAATGCGATTCCACAAGAAGCCAAATACTGAACATCTGAATCAAAGTTATAATTGATAATTACCAGCAATGCCATGATAATTTGATACTGAATGATCACCATTTTTATACAGGCCTATATAGGAAAAACATGCCATTATCATTATGCATATCCAAAAAGAAAACTATGGCATTACTTTTTGCCACTTTTTTTGTTAGTGACAATGGCAAAAATTAATCAAACTTCCTTTACAGTAATATAGTATGAAAAAGATACAATTCAGATCCGAATTAACATTAAACTTCTCAAATCTCCTTTATTATCCTCTCTCTCTATGCACCTATCTGTATGTGTGTATTTATATATATATATATATTTATATTATAAACGCACGTAAATCCAGATCAGAGCAGTGTGACTCGATCAATCGCGATCAGAACCCGTTCAGACCCGTTCAGACTCTCACCGTTAATGGCTGATGTCAGTCAGCGGCGAGTTCATGAGCTCATCCTCCTCCAGGATCTGCGTCCAGCTCACAAACCTTCAAACAGAGCCGAGAAACTTCATCATCATCGGGAGAAAAATCCAAACCGAACCGAACCGGTTCCGGTAACCGGACCGACCGCCGCGGATTCCGCGTGTATGTGCGCGCGCCACAGGAGGAGGAAACGCGCGAGTGTTTGTGTTCCGCTCTTCTTCTCCTGCTCTTCCTCACTCTCGCTTTCACCTCACACACACACACACACACTGTTCTTCATCAAGGCGGGGTCTCGAGTCGCCCAAACCAATGACATAACACACCACCCA
>RJVU01067364.1:8846447-8860362 GCA_003731715.1 Anabarilius grahami | reverse complement strand
TCCCCCTACACTACCCCTATCCCTAAACCTAACCATCACAGGAAACATTCTGCATTTTTACATTTTCAAAAAAACATCATTTAGTATGTTTATTAATCCATTTCCCTCGTGGGGACCGCTGGCTGGTGATGTAGGTGATCTCAGGTTTTTATTACATCGTGGGGACATTTGGTCCATGTAATATAAACAAGAACACATATACACACACTCACTCATACACACATATACACACACTCTCTCTCATACACACGTATATACACACACTCACTCACACACACATATATACACACACTCTCTCTCATACACACGTATATACTACACACGTATATACACACACTCACTCACACACACATATATACACACACTCTCTCTCATACACACGTATATACACACACTCACTCACACACACATATACACACACTCTCTCTCATACACACGTATATACACACACTCACTCATACACACCTATACACACACTCTCTCTCATACACACGTATATACACACACTCACTCATACACACATATACACACACTCTCTCTCATACACACGTATATACACACACTCTCTCATACACACATATACACACACTCTCTCTCATACACACATATACACACACACTCTCATACACACATATACACACACACTCTCATACACACACTCTCATACACACATATACACACACACTCTCATACACACATACACACACTCTCATACACACACTCTCATACACACATATACACACACACTCTCATACACACACTCTCATACACACATATACACACACTCTCTCATACACACATACACACACTCTCATACACACATATACACACACACTCTCATACACACACTCTCATACACACATATACACACTCTCTCTCATACACACATATACACACACACTCTCATACACACTCTCATACACACACTCTCATACACACATATACACACACACTCTCATACACACATATACACACACTCTCTCATACACACATACACACACTCTCATACACACATATACACACACACTCTCATACACACACTCTCATACACACATATACACACACTCTCTCATACACACACTCTCATACACACACTCTCATACACACATATACACACACTCTCTCATACACACATACACACACTCTCATACACACATATACACACACACTCTCATACACACATATACACACACACTCTCATACACACATATACACACACACTCTCATACACACACACACTCACTCACTCTCTCTCACACACACATCTCATAAATGCATCATAAATCACAGTTATATTGTCTGTATATTGTGTATACTGTAGATGCATTTGTGTAAAAGTAAATAAGAATATATATATAGAAAAAAAGATATAAAGCCCTTCTATATTTTTTTTAAACTAGAGACTATAAAATGACAGAATTATGTAAGTGCCTACAGAGTCTCTGTTCAATGATCTGATCACACTTACAGTATTATTATAAACTACATTTCATTCTGTAATGGATCATTTTAAGTGTGTCAGACGAGTGCAGCGGGAGTATGTATTATAAGCTCAAGTACAGTTGGCATGAATTATTCACAGACGTCTTCTGTCATGTAAATTTTTAATGACGACAGCCGTCAGATTAATCCATATCTGTATCCCTCCGGGCATCTTAAATACGGATCTCATCGACACTGAGAGTCTCGTCGTCTCCTCATCGCTGGATAACACTGAATAAATATTATTTAAAGAGAGTTTTAAAGGGTAGATCTTCACGTTTTCTTCATGTCTTCATATTCACGACCACCTCAAAAACAGTGCTGTACGTTCTGGAATATCCTGACGGACAATATTGATGTTTCTCCATCTGACTAAACATTATTCTCAGGTTTGTGATTTAATCTAGAACTGATTAGACTTCAGAATGAAGTTCAGCTGTGAGAAAACTCCAAAAACTGCTTTTCTTCCTCTGTGCTTTTCTCTTGTTTTCTAGTTCAAATATCTAGACATTCATAAACTTTGGATCAACATTCAAAACTATCAAATATTATCCTCATTACAGCTCCGCCTACATGCATCCGTTCACACTGATGACATGAAGGCACTGCTCATTTGCATATTAACGAGAAGGAAGAGGAGGGGTTTTGGCAGCTATTGACCAAGACTAACAAATAGTGTCAAATTACTCTGAATAAATTTAGACAGAGAATGTGGCTTCCTCGTTTGCTGAAGATCATCTATGAGAGAATGAGGATCAAAACCAACAACGTGAAGGAAAACAATAAGAATGACTCTTCTTGAGTCGGTGAGATCATGTCTCTGACAGACTGACGCCCCTCAGGAGGCTCGGCGGGAATCAATTCTGCTAATTATGTTTGTAATTTAGAGGCTAATGACACGCTCGTGAGCTGGAAGACTGCGTCTGTGAGACTCTCTTCATGTGGAGAGATGAAGTCAAACTCACGCTTTCATCTCTGAGCAATTATGGATAAAATATGACCTTTCTGATGCAAAAATGAAAGAGTGAACATGAGTGAACGGTTGTGCTGCTCAGGGCTAGAGTCATTAACTGAAACTAAAATTTAAACCATATATTTATTTATTTTTTTGCATTGCTTGAAATAAAATATTAACTGAAATAAAATAAATAAAGGCAACATTTCTTATTTTCATCTAGTTTTAAGTACTAACTAAAACTAAATGAACTTAAAAAAGCGACAACTAATAAAAATGGCAAAACACAACAAAATTATTAAACTTAAATTAAAAGTATAAAAATAATATAATAGTATATCAATGATACTAAAAATAACAGTGGTGCTTCTTTATTTTTAGTATCAAAGAATCTTTGAAAAAATGTATCTTTTTTTAAAATTTTCAAATGTATCACATTTTTCAAGACACCTTGATGAATAAAAGTTCAAAGAACAACATTCATTACCAAAAAAATGTAACTCAATGCATTCTTTCTGAATAAAAATATACATTTCTCTGGTTTAGAACAAATAATTGGTGACAGAATTTTCATTTATGGGTGAATTATTCTTGTAAACATGATCATTTATTATCAGTATAATGAACAACAACAACATGTTAAACGAGGTGAATGTGAGGATGAGTGTTTTGCTGTTGTTCTGCTGTGTTTGAGTCATCGTGTGTTTTAATCAATCAGTCGAGTGTTTCTGCAGATGTTAACGGCCTCGTCTCATTAACGCACTCTTCAGACACTGATAATTGTGTGTTTATGCTCTAATGTGTGTCCTGCGGGATGTTCGGAATGATGTGTGTGTGTGTGTGTGTGTTATTGAGAGCCTGAAAACACACACACTGTGGGGATTTGGTTAGATCGTGTCCTGCTTCAGGTCATCGTGGGAGTATTTGTCAGTCTCCTCTTCCTTCTCATTAATATGCAAATGAGCAGCTCTGACAGCGGCGTATCATGTCCTCAGTGAACGGTTGTGAGCGTGTCTTATCTGTGTTTAACCCTCGAATGTAAACAGTGTTTCATTAAAGTGTCAGGCAGAATTACAGTGATGATATTAATACATGACTGAATGATCTGAACTGGTGCTGGTTCAGTAATTAATTAAAAATGTGAGTGTGTGTGTGTGTGTGTGTGTGTGTGAGAGAGAGAGAGAGAGAGAGAGAGAGCACCGTGTTTAACCACATTTTTATTGTCTTATTTGTTTCTAAATAATAATTTAGATTTAAAGTGTTTTCCATCATGCTCTCTGTCTCATCATCAGAATATCATATTTAATCACTAAAGAATTTCTGAATCTGATCATCACTGAGGAACATTAATCCAGTGTTATTTTAGTATCAGTGATATTATTATATATTTTGTTAATATTTTGAATTAGATTTTATTTCCATATTTTCTGTTTTCATTTGAATTTTATTGAAAGTTTAAGTAATTTTGTTGTGTGTTTTTGACATTTGTATTAGTTTGTTTTTAGTTGAAAATAAATAGCTGCAATAAAATAAGTTCCAACTTTCGTTTTTTTACTTTTTTTTGTAGAGTCTTTGCACGTTCGCTTTGTAAACACTGGATCGGTACTTCCGCCTATGTCACGCGTGACCTTTCCAACATGATTACGTCATGCTTGGAGCATCACAGAGCAGTGCAAGATGAGCATTTGTGGTTAAAAAGCATATAAATTTGTATTTTTTTTTAGAAAATGTCTGATGGTTTCTCTAGATGAGACTCTTATTCCTCGTCTGGGATCATGTAGAGCTCTTTGAAGCTGCACTGAAACTGACATTTGGACCTTCAACCCGTTGAACCCCAGTGAAGTCCACTATATGGAGAAAAATCCTGGAATGTTTTCCTTATTTTCTTTTCGACTGAAGAAAGAAAGACATAAACATCTTGGATGACATGGAGGAGAGTAAATGATCAGGAAATTTTAATTCTGAAGTGAACTAATCCTTTAAAAACTTGATTTACACCACAGGAGTTCTTTAACAATAAAAACTCTGCTTTAATCCAATGCAGTTTTGTTGTTTTATAACTCTCTTCTCTTTTAAAGTTTGTCTGAGCTGCTTCAGTCGAACACTACGACCCAAAATATCATCTATAAAAATAAAATCTAGTCTACAAATGTGTCTGAGTTCTGCTTCAGTGCCGATGAAATCAGAAGATCTGGAGAGAATCTTGGATCTTCACTGGGAGAAAAGCAGTGAACTGGAGCTGCAGGAGAGGGCGAGAGAAGTCAAGCTGAGTTAATGTCAGCGCGTCCCTCAGGAGAACAACGGGTCACGAGAGAAAAACACCACGAGTGATACTGTAAATCATGCTGAACAAGAAAACAAGACTTTAGCACGCTTAGAAATATCACTCAAAAAACCCAATAAACTCACTCTGTGACTTACAGTTTATAGGGAACTAAAAAGCGATTGGAACGAACTCTTTAATCAGCTCTGAAGATGTTCAGTCGTACTCCCATTCATCTCAATGGCACTTTGCTCGTCTGTACGTGCAGAAATACAGTCTATTGCAGTTTAAGAGCCACTCTGAGAGTTTGCATAACAAATAATAAAGAAACACTAGTTTAGTTGACTATAAAACATCTTAGTTTAGTATCAGTACATTTAGGTTTTCGCAGCGATGCCATAAAAGAACCTGCAAAAAATGCTGTTCTTATTTAGAGTTTTTGTCTTGTTTCTAGTCAAAATATCTTAAAGTTCTTAAATCAAGAAGCATTTTCTTGACAAGTAAAAATTATTTTCTTGTTTTTAGGGAAAAACTCACTTAATTTTGACTTATTTTTCCTAAAAACAAGAAAATAAGAAGCATTTTCTTGACAAGTAAAAATTATTTTCTTGTTTTCGGGAAAAATAAGTCAAAATTAAGTGAGTTTTTCCTTAAAACAAGCAAAATAATCTTATTTCAAACAAAAAATAAGATATATAATCTTGTCTTCAGTTTGGATTAAGATTATTTTGCTTGTTTTAACGACAAACTCACTTAACTTTGACTTATTTTTCCTAAAAACAAGAAAATAAGAAGCATTTTCTTGACAAGTAAAAATAATTTTCTTGTTTTCAGTAAAAATAAGTCAAAATTAAGTGAGTTTTTCCTTAAAACAAGCAAAATAATCTTATTTCAAACAAAAAATAAGATATATAATCTTGTCTTCAGTTTGGATTAAGATTATTTTGCTTGTTTTAACGACAAACTCATTTAACTTTGACTTATTTTTCCTAAAAACAAGAAAATAATTTTTACTTGTCAAGAATTTTTAGATATTTGGACTGGAAACAAGACAAAAATTCTAAGTAAGAACAATTTTTTGCAGTTTAAACGCCTCCATTGCAGTCTTGAGTTTTCATCACAATATTCCTCATTTAAATAATTAATGCGCAGAATAAAGGGGCGGGGCCTGGTTGAGTTAGTTAGTAGTGTGTTGAAACTGGCGGTTATGGTAAGGGGCGGGACATTTCCCAAACACCAATCACAACACACTGCTCCAGCCGACCAATCAGAGCACATTGTGCTTTTCAGAAGGAGATCTCGGAAAAACACTGACCATCTGACCTGAACTGAGATTCATTTCACTAAATGTCATCAGTTCAGGAGATATGATCAAACACGAACGAGCAGTTAAGATTCATCCACTTGCAGACACGCGTCTCTAACTGATAAAAGCGCAGCGGTTTGAGGGTCATCTGCGCGTCTCGACACATTCACGTCTCTGTTTATCTCAGTCGGCAGGGAAATGACCCGTAACGATTGTGTCTGTCCTTTAGTGTGCGGCTGGTCTGCATGGGACAGATAACAAGGTCATGTGAGCAGACTCTAAAACATAATGAAGGACCATAACAGCCGGGTGTAATGACATCATTATCGCCAACGTGGAATTACACACATTTGGGGAAAGAGGAATAGGGCTCATAATCATTTTCTTTTTCAGACTTTCTCCGAGCGGGACGGTGTAGTTCATCTTTATGAGGCGAGAGAAAATAGAGACATTTACATCACGCTTCACGGAGCAGAAACAGACACTCTCAAACTGCTCAGAACTCAGATACCGCCTGCGTTCAGAATAACATGCTAAATCTGCAGGGCACGGTATGCTTATTTTCTACATGCATGGAAACCCAGATGATCTACTACATTTGCGTTCAATCGGTGTTATGCAAAATTCAGAATTAAAATGGGAAAAAAAGGTTTTTCACAACACACAGAAATGCAAATTCACTCAAAGAAATATTTCTTTATCTCCAAGCTTTCGATTAAATTTCATATTTGAAATCACCAATGAAATCTGACAACAACAGTCTCATAAATTGTTTATAAACTCTCGAATCATGACAAAAAAATGGCATTTTTCAGGCTGGATCAAGCTAATGCGAAGACCTTACGCGCCAGAGAAACAAGCGCGCCACCATCCTGTCAAAGAATAATTAGCTGGTGAAGTAGATTTAGTTGTTGTAGGGGAGAGTGGGGTAAGATGAGCCATTTTTTACTCATGTGGTCCTCGAGATAAGGGAAAATGAGGCAGAAGTACAATGAAAGCATTTAAAGTAATTTCAGGATGTTTCCTATCATTATAAATGATCAGAATACGTCTATGACAAAGGGTTCTAAAAATATGGCTTCTTATAAAAAAAAGTGTTCCTCTGGCTCAATTTACCCCAGGTTAGGGGTAAGTTGAGCCGAGTCAGTAGGTGAGTGTAAACTGAGCATCTTACTGAATCTGAATCAAACCCATGTGAAATTTAATAATCAAATTTCCTTTTACAAATATTCTTTGTAAAAATATTTTACAAATATTTCTTTTTTAAAAGCTAAATTAAACAACATAAAACCAGCCAAATGAAGTTGAAATTTCAGTATGTTTAATTGTTTGCATTTCTGAAACAATATGTTGAACATCAAAGTTGTAACCTTCCCATAAACAGACTAAACAGAGAGTTTGTTGAGTAAAATTAAATAAAAACTAAATAAGAATGAATAAATGTCACTGAAATTAATAAATATTTTACATATAAACATCCTCTGGTTCGTGTCAGAGAAGGATTTGGTGTACTTGTACTGTTCCTATCAAATAAACTCGAAAATAAAGATAAACTAAACCAGTTGCGTAATATTACATTGAAATGACACCAGTTTATATTTCAGATTTAACTTAAATTCATTGCCTTACGGTGGGGTAAGTTAAAATGCTGGCTCAATTTACCCCACAGCATTTGGCTTACTTTGGAAAAGCTATCTAGCTTACCAATTCAGAATAATATTTAGCTATATGACTTGCATGGTTTTATACGTTGCTAAATCACCAATATGCATCATAAATAGTTTTAGACCTGGACAAATTTGCTTTGATGAAACAGCATTACATCTGTTATGCTAAAATATTACTTTGACAACTTTCAGCGACTTCCACTCCTCACATGTGCTTCTCCTTTTCACAGTCTGACAGAAATTATGGGTGGTTCTAAAATATATGGTCACATGACAATAAAATGGTACGGTTGCCAAGATACAGGGGGTGGGTCAACTTACCCCCTGGCTCATCTTACCCCACTCTCCCCTATAGTTAATGAAAGAGCATTGTAATGTTTAAAGCAGATGTCTTAACAAATGTTAATAGACCGGGAAGATTTTAAAATGAGCAGTTCATTCATAAATACGTAAGATCGCTGTGGAAATACAAACCGGAAGACAAAAGGCAACGAGCGCGGCGTTGAAAAGGGGCGGGGCTGCATACGATCTTGAACCGGAGCTTCTAACGGCAGCTGCAGTGACGCGATGACTTTACCAATCAGCGATTGGCACTTATTTAGAAGGCGGGACTTATTTCGCCATTTTGCTTGTTGCACTTTCTAGTCAGCTGCAAATATGGCTTGACCCCAAAAAAATTCTAACAAAAGGTTTCTACAGTAGTATCAGATGTACTTAAAAACATACTAAAAGTTTGACTCCAAGAAAGGCCCCATTTTCAAAATGGCGGCCGTCAGGTCCTTAAAATGACCATTACTCTTTTGTATTCCTCCCAGACCAGGAATACTGGTGCCTGATACATGTTTTGCCCATGTAATATTCTAATTAACATATTTGCATGAGTGATTACAAGTACAATTATATATTAAAGCAATTGGTCACAATCATATTTATGCGAAAAATAAGTAAAATTTCCCTCAAGTAATTGCATATTTCGTGTTGGTGGTTTCTGTGGTTCATAACCATTCTTTTGATTCCAGTAAAGAATAAATTCATTAGAACTGTGTGGTACTATACACTCTAAAAAATGCTGGGTTAAAAACAACCCAAGTTGGGTTGAAAATGGACAAACCCAGCGATTGGGTTGTTTTGACCCAGCAGTTGGGTTAAATGTTTGCCCAACCTGCTGGGTAGTTTTATTTAACCCAACAATTGTTTACAAATGACTATATGTCTGGCTTAAAATGAACCCAAAATAGGTTGGAAATTAAAAATCAGACTCATAATTACTAGAGGCAACAATAATAATCAAAATGATGAGCATTTATTAATAAGCAATTTAATAAATGTTTATCGTTTAAATATTATTCAAAAAAAGTATTAATAAATGTTTGTTTATTAAACATATTAATAAATGTTAATTTCCAACATATTTTGGGTTCATTTTAAGCAAGAAATACAGTAATTTTTAAACAATATTTGGGTTAAATAAAACTACCCAGCAGGTTGGGCAAACATTTAACCCAACTGCTGGGTTAAAACAACACAATCGCTGGGTTTGTCCATTTTCAACCCAACTTGGGTTGTTTTTAACCCAGCATTTTTTAGAGTGTAAAATTAGTCAAAACAGGGCTGCCACGAAGGCTCAGTACCGCTAACCCCTTTTATTTTTTTATTTTTTATATATATATATATTTAATTATTTTTTATAATGCATTTTTTGTATTTTTTTTTTGCCTTTTTAAAAAAAATACTTTTCATACTTTCTTCAGTTGTTTCCTCTTATTCTGGTTTATTTTTTATACTTTTTCGCACTGTGAACTTCACTAGATTTAGCATTAGTCGTCACACTCTTCCTCCCATAGAGGTTGATTATAGTAATTCTCACAATTCCCAACTTGACATGGTCCACAACCCTAACCCTCCCATTCATAATAATATATATATACAGTATATTCCAAATATTGCATTCTATTATAGTAGGTAGTAGGCTACTATATATTGTTTCATATTTTAGTTGAGAAGCAAAATTGTGTAAGATATTGCAATATTCGGTTAGGGTTAGTATTTACTCGTTTTCAGAAAATATGCTACTGTGATTTTAGTTAACATTTCTTACCTCATTACAAACAAAGTTATCTTATGCAATTTTGCTTCAGGTGAATGTATCTTGTAATATGTTAATTTAATGGAAAAGACACACACAAAAAAATTAAGTAGCCTTACAAAATGATTTTTGCAGTCTGGCACTGGAGACATCCGCACAAAACCAGAAAAAGTGATTAAAAAATAACGTGGACATGAACTTTTCCAACATCATAAGTATTTTAGGTCCTGTAACTGGCCTTTTTTCAGTTTATACATCAATAGTCTAAATTAAAAGAGTTCATAAAAACTGACACATGAAACATGAAATGAGATATTAACTAGAGATTCAGTTTGTAACTTTCACCTCAAACACGTCTGATCCCAATGCTGGGAAGATGATCGGATGAGAGGAGAGACAGAACGAGTCAGAGACACAGAGAAGGAACGAGATGCTTTCTGCCCCATTTTATGTGCGTTTGCCTGAGGGGTCGCTCGCCACCCAGAGTCCTTCAACCTACTTTTACATCCCAGAATCTCTGAGTCTCCGTCCGGCCTCTTCAGTTACTGCAAAACAGACCGTTTTAAACCTCTGCTGCTGTGAACATCTGCTTTGACATTTGCATTCGGTTATGTTCAGGGCATCAAACCAGCTAAGTCCAGGAAAAATAAGAGTGTACTGAACTCAACACGACCCAAAGAACCTGAGGAGAAAACATTGTTTAAGGCTGTTGGGGTCAAAAGTGATGAACAGATTATAGGAACAATTACCTCAAAGAGCTATAATGGATTAATTCAGTTGTTTACATCTCATTTACTGTCCATGTGATGATGTTATTCTGATCATATTTCGACTCAAATCAGATTTGATATGAATGTTAAGATATACAGTCACGTGTCTCATCGGAGTGAAATGTTCTGGAATATCATCATCATCATCATCATCATCAGTTCATGAGGTTTGTGCTCCGATCCACTGCCTGGATGCTCATTAGTTCTGGTGTGTGTGTGTGTGTGTGTGTGTGTGTGTGTGTGTGTGTGTGTGTGTGAGCAACATGTTGACAAGAAATTACTTCTCTGACGAAAATATTAATCAGTTATCACTGGAGAACAAGCTAATGAAAGCTTTCACAAAACACAGAATCATTTCCAGTGTGTAGCTGTAGTGCTGACGNGTGTGTGTGTGTGTGTGTGTGTGTGTGTGTGTGTGTGTGTGTGTGTCCCATCAGCCCGAGCGACGCTGTAAACAATGTAATTCTACATAATGCTCGGACAGTTTTTACTCAACCGTTTCCATAGCAACAGCTATTTCACAGTCATATCTTTAATGAAAAGGTAATGTGAGACGTATTCCTCACAACATTACTGCTGTAAACACACACACTCACACACTCTCTCTCTCTCTCACACACACACACACACACACACACACACACACACACACACACACACACACAGGTTTGTTTTGCTATCTTAGTGGGGACTCTCCATAGGCGTAATGGTTTTTATACTGTACAAACTGTATATTCTCTCCCCCTACACTACCCCTATCCCTAAACCTAACCATCACAGGAAACATTCTGCATTTTTACATTTTCAAAAAAACATCATTTAGTATGTTTATTAATCCATTTCCCTCGTGGGGACCGCTGGCTGGTGATGTAGGTGATCTCAGGTTTTTATTACATCGTGGGGACATTTGGTCTATGTAATATAAACAAGAACACACACACACACACACACACACACACACACACACAAACTGGTAAATTCAGTGTTCCATTCATAAAATGTCCATACTGCACACAGTAGTTTGAGTGAGTAGTATGCTAGTATGCACAGTGTGTCTCTTAATATTGGTGTGTGTGTGTCGCCCTCTGCTGGTGTGTTTGACATCTTCAGAAATTACTTTTTTTTCTAACATTGTGAAGTTTCCATTTCTATTTCAGCAGCACTAAAGAGATGAAACACTCATTCATATATATATATATATTACACATATACTGGTTATTTAATGGGAGACATTTGCACACTAATGTAATTTGTCATTCCAAGAATGGAAATCCACTCAATTTTACACAATTATTTTAAAATCAATATCCAAAAATTACTAACCAAAGCAAAACCCACTGGACAAAAGGTGTAATTTATTTAGCCGATCAATAATTCTATCTAAACATTAATTTGTATTTGTCGCCACTTTTATATCGAGCGTGTTTTTTCTAATTAAATGTCTCATATCACAGACTTCTATTGTTTTTATATGAAGCTAATTATAATGACTAGGCTAGAAAAAACACATTTTCATTTTTAGAATTAAAGAAAAAGATGCTTTATTGTAATGTAATTTAAGAAATATTAAATTACATAATAAAACATACACAATAGGCTACTAACATGAACCGTTAATGAAACATAGAAACTGCTCCTGATGAATAGAATGAATGCAAATCCAGCGAACACACGAGGTAGTTACGTCACGTGCTATTGGTACTTTACTTTTAATTCATTGACAACGTAACTATAACGTTGTAGTTTCTCTTGCGCTTTATGTTTGAAGTGATATAAAGCAGTGGTTCTCAACCACATCCCTGGAGGCCCACCAACACTGCACATTTTGCATGTCTCCTTTGTCTGACACACCCATTTTAGATCTTTGAGTCACTACTAATGAGCTGATAACCTTAATCAGGTGTGTTTGATTGAGGAAACATGCAAAATGTGCAGTGTTGGTGGGCCTCCAGGAATGTGGTTGATATAAAGCACGTGCGCAGCCGCAACGAGCACACGTGACAGGACAGGAAAGTTCGGTTTTCTGAGGCGGGAGAGTTTTTATTTCGTAACAAACTACAAAAATGACGTTAAACTAATATAATGACAGATATATAGCCTGATGACATCTCATCTGACCACAGTTAGCCTTCTGAATCGGGGCAACACGTTTTTACTCAGGCACTCTTTCCAGTTGAGAAACACTGAGGTAGGGTATGTTGCAAAACTGATTCCCCCTCATAGCTGGCCTGGTTTAAACTAGTTATAGAGTGGTGCCCGAACAGGGAAAATTTGCAAAACGAGTGTTAAGGTCTATGGTTTTGTGTCTGTTTATTGTTGTCTGTTGTTTCAGTCATGTCAGTCACATCACACGGTGCGGAGAATGAGTACGAACCCAATAATGATTTCACTGCCGGTCCTTTTGTTACCAGAAGAGATCCACAACCTGTGCAAGAACCTCCCCCAGTTTCTCTTGAGGCCAATACGGAAGTGACTTAAACTGCAATTCATCGACTGGCCACTAGGGACAGGCTCCAAAAGAGAGCAGAATCTCATTGAGTCCTATGTTAAAATGGCCAATTTTACAGCAGAAAAAACATGTTTACAGGTTGGTACAAATTGTGGTTTTGGTCTATACTGCTAATGTTGCCCTTCATGACAACTCTGAAGGGGGTGTATTTTTTTTTTAACTCATCCGTTTAAATTATATTAAGCCTTAAGGGTTAGGGTTAGTTCTGCATAATTAAGGGCGTGGTCACTTGAGTGACAGGTGGATCGCGCTGCTGTCTGTGAGCCCTCACTTTACCTCAGCTAATTCCAGCCGCTGAATTTGGCATCTCTGCCGTGTTTGTGCTTTTTTCGGGATTATTTTATACAATTATAAAATAATATGGTTTGCTGCGTTAATGGTCGAGACAGATGTGTGTGTGCAGATGTGCACGCATGCGGAAGGAAAGGATCATCGTGGCATTGGCTAAAAGTTTTGTTCGTGCTAAGGCCCAATCCCAATTCTAATTGCGAGATATAAAGTCAGAATTGCGTGACAGAATTGCGTGATATAGTCAGAATTGTGCGATATAAAGTCAGAATTGTGCGATATAAAGTCAGAATCGCATGATATAAAGTCAGAATTGTGCGATATAAAGTCAGAATCGCATGATATAAAGTCAGAATTGCGTGATATAAAGTCAGAATTGTGCGATATAAAGTCAGAATTGTGCGATATAAAGTCAGAATCGCGAGATATAAAGTCAGAATTGCGTGATATAAAGTCAGAATTGTGCGATATAAAGTCAGAATTGTGCGATATAAAGTCAGAATCGCGAGATATAAAGTCAGAATTGCGTGATATAAAGTCAGAATTGTGCGATATAAAGTCAGAATTGTGCGATATAAAGTCAGAATCG
>RJVU01067364.1:8831339-8845822 GCA_003731715.1 Anabarilius grahami | reverse complement strand
TTTTTCATAGCGATTTTAACAAATCTTTTTTCGGAGAACATAACCGTATACATGAACACAAGATTAAAGGCAACATAAAACAAGTGATTATTTATTACTAAAATACTGTTTACCGTAAAAAAACTTACATTTATGGGTCTCTCTGCTCGCTCGGTCGGCCATGTTGGAAATTTATCATACCCCTTCATCTGAAGTGTGGTCCCAAAAAATCTTCGTTTTCAGGGCTACCTGGCCCTTCCCCCTACCCCTTCCCCTCCAACCAAATGAGAATTGGGACACCCCTACCCCTTCACGTGAACGCGCGAAACAAAGGGGAAGGGGAAAGGGGAAGGGGTAAGGGGTAGAATTGGGATTGGGCCTTACTATGAAAATGGCTGGAGAATATCCCTCTCAAGACACCACAAACTCCGACAACACTGCTTGGATATTATAACTAAAACTGATGCATTTTTTGGACGCGGGCTCATCAGGTTTTACTTGACCCTGACCTACGTTTTTACCTAAATAGGTAACAACTGCTTTGGTAAACTCACATTTAAGCAGGTTGAGGGTTAGTGAAGCTTTGGCTAATGCATTTGAAAACTTTATCAAGGCTACATAGATGCTCTTCTCAAGTGTGAGAGTAAACTACTACATCATCTAAGTAGGCTTCACAGTTGGGGATTCCTGACAACACTCATTGCATCAGCCTTTGGAATGTTGCCAGAGCATTGCACTTCCCGAAGGCCATAACCGAGTATTGCAACAGGTTATCAGGTGTCACAAAGACAGGCACAGGCAATGGCACTTGCCAATAACCTTTCAGTAGGTCAAGCTTCGTCACAAAGTGTGTACTACAGATTCGGTGTACTCAATCCTCTATTCTGGGCAGAGGAAAGGAATCTGGCTTTGTCACGCTATTTACCTTAAGATAGTCTGTGCAGAAACGAAAGTCTGTCAAGTCTTGTTTAGGCACTAATAAACAAGGAGAGCTCCAAGGAGCTCCTATGGCTAGGTGTGGCAAGACCACGCTTTGATCAGGCTCACGCCATGTCATGTTTGATCATAGAGGTTCTGCCGGGAACATCAGTTAGACATTTGGTGAGAAACTCTTAACTCTTTTGAAACCTGAGCAAACAGCTTTGAGCTGAAGTTGCCCTGGTCAGTCGGTAGTCCAAACATCGAACAGAACTTGATGATCTCTTGGACTATGACATTAGCTTTCAGAGAATGCAAGGAAACAGCTTGCAAGAGAATCGTGTGGCAGCCCACATCAGAGTTAAAATATACTAATGCCCTGATTTTGACTTGGGCAAGGGTCCAACACAATCCAAAATCAAGCATTCCAACGGCTCACTCATCACTGGTATGGGATGAAGAGGAGCAGAGGGAACAGTCTGGTTAGGCTTACCTTATATTTGACATTCATTGCAAGCTCGACAGTATACTGTTCCTCAGTCCAGGCCAGAATAAGTACTTTAAGATGCGCTTATACATCTTAGTGATGCCAAGGTGACCAGACAGGGGGTGCTCATGTGCCAGCTTCAGGACCTGAGGGCGGTAAGCAGAAGGCAGAACAAGTTGATGTACCGCTAACACATTCACTTGCGCTTGCCAACGTCTCATGAGTACGCCATCCCAATAATAAGTAACTTTATGCAACGATACTTTAACACAGCCTAGTTCAATCCCACAAACTAATACATCCACACCACATATCCTTTTGGCCATCCTAGTTTTGCAGCAATGCACTCAAATGCTATGAAGTAAGCATCTACCTCAGCTTCTCAAAATGGAGGTACCAGTTTGACAATCTTCACTACATCAACGTCGAAATTAGCTGTGCTACTCTGCACTGAAACACTAGCTAAAACAGGTAAGAAAGGTCTGGAACGTGGATTTGGCACATGCGACTCTGCTTCTAGCTGTAATCTTCCCAGTTTGATATCTCGCTGAGCCTTCACTTCAACAGCACTTCAATGAGCACATGACAAGCTGGATTTTCTAATCTAACCGCAGTTGCACTGTGTAGTTTAATCCTCCTGAACACACACATACATAAATCCCCAATACTCAGTCAAGTATTTGACTTCCTCTCTGTCAGCTCTATCGTCATGGCGACAGATCTCCACTCGATGCCTACCCAACCGATCCCTACAAGGATAGTGACTGGCCCCAGGGTTTTGGACAGCTCTCCCAGGTATGCAGACATGCACACACATACATTATTCTCTTTGTTTTAATCAGTTACATCGGATTTACTATTTACATGGCAGAATTTGCAAGCGGAAAAACTCAACGGTTCTCTAGTGAGGAAACTGATCTGCTCGTGCGCAAGGTTAAAGACCATTTATGAGACAATCCTAGGGGTGAAACGATATCGCAGTACGATATTTTGCGATGCAAAAATGTTACGATATGAATCGTAGAGTGATGGCGATACTTCTACGATATGATGGCAGTCTAATCTTATTGCTTGAGCTGCCGACGTGACCTACTCTGCAACATGGACATGGCAGTGAGAGAAGCCGAGTTGTCACCGCATATTAAGGGTGTGTCTCAATCAGCTCTCTAGTTCAGTAAGTGCTTCGAGCACACATCGAATCTTGGAAGCATGTTTAAATGTTTCTCGCGTCAGTCTCTTGCTTGGTCGCGCAAATAAAGTCGTGGCTTTCTTTCACCGCAGTGCCACAGCAACAGCTGTGCTCATAGAAAAGCAAAAGATGCTTGTGATGCTTTGCTTTAAGAAGTTCTGTCTTAGGGGCCGTTCACATATTGCGTCTTTTCCGCGTGCAAGTCAGTTATTTCAAATGTAGCCACGCGGCAGGCGCGCTCATAACGCTGCATTCACACAGGGCGTCAGCATCAACGCTTGACGGAGGGCATGTCTGAAGCTTGTGTTGAGGCAACCGTTATAGTGATAACAGCCAATCACATTACTTTCCGGTGTTGCACAAACGCAATTGGCTACCAAATGCTCTTGGGTATTTGCATAGGGCTATCTGATTGGATGACGCCTGCGTTGGCCCTTGAAAAGTTGAGAAATCTTCAACTTCTGCCGCTTGCAACGCAAGTGAAGCGACGCGACGGAACCCACAATTCAGTTTGGCAATGCATGACATCACCCATTTAAAGTAAATAGGAAGTGTTAACGCCGGCGCCTCGTGTGAACGCAGCGTAATGGAAGCAACGCGGTCACGTGTTTTCCAGGCACATCGAGATGAAAAACTTTCAACTTTTCAGAATGCCGCAAGCGCACCGGAGGCAATGTGACAAGAACTAACCGATCAGCCATGGCCTTTCCGTAACATCGAAATCTCAGCCGAACAGCTGATCATAGCTGTACAGGGTGGTTTTTATATCTTATCTCCATAAATATATCTAGTAGTAAAGGTAATGCAAGGGCTAGAAATCAATTTATCCTTTGCTGAAACTTCCTACTCCTCTTGGAGAAGCGCAGTTCATGGCTGTATAGCAAAGACCGACGCCACCCTAACCCTTTGGAAAGAAGGAGAAGCGGTGCGGCCGTGCCTTCCACGTGTTTTTAGACGCGATATGTGAACGGTCCTTTAGGATTCTTAATTCTAAGTTCATGTTAAATGTAAACATTTTTTTCAGTGACAGACCTATTCAGCTGTTAATTTAAATACAGAAGGTTTTTATTAAACCTTGAAATGTGATCTTGTATGTACAACAAGGAAAATTATTGAAATTTGTTAATGTCTTTTAAATAAATCTTATTTTAATTTCAGTTTCATTTTGTATAAAATATCGTGATACATATCGTATCGTGAACTCCGTATATCGAGATACGTACAGTAGCATGACCTGAGCGTATCGTTACACCCCTAGACAATCCAGATTCCACCAAAGCATTTTTATCTTTATGCACACAATAAAAATCTTTTACATTGTACTCCTATTATTTTTTATATTTGGCATGTTTGTGTGCTGCTGCACATCTCTGTGTGTGTAACAAGCAGAGTGTATATGCGTTGTGCATCCGCCTATTGGCACATATTACTAACACGCTCTTTAAATAATATTGCGGCATTGACTTTAGACTTTAGACTCTTTTATAGAAAACTCAGCACATGAGCACAGTCTGTGTACATTTTTAATAGGCACCAAACTACTGAATGTACTTTAAGGATGTTATTTAATCCTTTCACTATAAGATTTCATAAGAGGGTGTTTATATTACTATAACTCAATCTTCTCAATTTTCCAGGAGGGAAAGAAGCAGCAGTATGAACTAGGTCAGTTTTTAAAGAAACGCTACAGAGGATTCCTGAGTGAGAACTATAACCGGAATGAGGTCACTCTCTCTTTAAAATTGTTTAAACATATTCAATAAATGGATACACAAAGTTGTCAGAACTGCATTTTTAAATGGCATATGCCATCTTTGTGTTGCAGATATACATCAGAAGCGTAGATCTTGACCGGACATTGATGAGTGCAGAAGCATGTTCCCACCTAGCAGTTCTGAGGAGTTTATTCCTGGTTTGAAATGGCAGCCGATACCTGTTCACACTGTCCCAGAGGATAAAGATTTGGTAAGACATCACACTGAAGCTCTGTTCCCACTTTTTCTCTCCACAATATTGCAGCACACTGAAACTGAAACACTCTCTTTAGTGTCGAGTTCATATTTGCACAGCAGCATCAGTAAATATCTCTAGATATATGAAATCTGTTTCCACTACCATTTTCTTTCCAGCTGCTCCATTTCCCGCTAAGAAACTGTCCACGTTACATACAGCTCATGAACGAGACTAAAGATTCAGACACTTTTCATAAAATGACTGTCACTTACAAGGTGAGTCCACCTTGCTTGTATGTTCCCTTTCTTGTAATGTAAATGTGCAATGAAAAATGATGGTTACTACAGTCATGGTTATGTAATTGTGTTTTTGTGCAGTCATTTATCGAAATGGTGAGAGAAAAAACAGGAGTGAAGACAGTCTCCGTTGATTCTGTTTGGACTGTCTATGACACGTTATTCTGTGAGGTGAGTTTCACCTGGCGTTCATGTGCACATTATTCATGACTTCATCTAGCATTAAGAGACTCTGCCAGTCAATCTGCTAAATATTTGAATGGTATATTAAAGACAGTGTGTGCGCAACTAATGTCATTTATCAACCTCATTACAGAGGGCAACATTAGATTTCTGAAAGTAAAAATCTGAATTTTCTCCATAGGAAAATACAATAACTTTATAAAGCTTCAAAGACTATGAAAGCTTGTTTCCACCGCTGAATAAAAAATAAAAAAGGCAATTGCAACTTTTTATCATCTCGCAATTCTCAAACTTTTTCTCAGAATTGCTTAATATAAAATCGCAATTGCGAGATATAAAGTCGGAATTGCGTGTTATAAAGTCGGAATTGCGAGATATAAAGTCGGAATTGCGAGATATAAAGTCGGAATTGCGAGATATAAAGTTGGAATTGCGAGATATAAAGTCAGAATTGTGAGATATAAAGTCGGAATTGCGTGATTTAAAATCGGGATTGCATGATTTAAAGTCGGAATTGCATGATTTAAAGTCGGAATTGCGTGTTATAAAGTCGGAATTGCGAGTTATAAAGTCGAAATTGCGAGATATAAAGTCGGAATTGCGTGATTTAAAATCGGGATTGCATGATTTAAAGTCGGAATTGCATGATTTAAAGTCGGAATTGCGTGTTATAAAGTCGGAATTGCGAGTTATAAAGTCGAAATTGCGAGATATGAAGTCGGAATTGCATGATTTAAAGTCGGAATTGCGTGTTATAAAGTCGGAATTGCGTGATTTAAAGTCGGAATTGCGTGATTTAAAGTCGGAATTGTGAGATATAAAGTCGGAATTGCGTGATTTAAAATCGGGATTGCGAGATATAAAGTCGGAATTGCGTGATTTAAAGTCGGAATTGCGTGATTTAAAATCGGGATTGCGAGATATAAAGTCGGAATTGCGTGATTTAAAGTCGGAATTGCATGATTTAAAGTCGGAATTGCGTGATTTAAAGTTGGAATTGCGTGATTTAAAGTCGGAATTGCGTGTTATAAAGTCGGAATTCCGAGATATAAAGTCGGAATTGCGTGATTTAAAGTCGGAATTGCGAGATATAAAGTCGGAATTGCGTGATTTAAAGTCGGAATTGCGTGATTAATGTCACATACTATTTAGGATGGATAGTATGCATATCTTGACTCATGTTTCGTGATGTTGTGTTCTCTTTTCACTTTACATAATTTTATTGCAGACTGATCTATAGATGCTCAGAATCGATTAAATCCAGATGCTCACAAACACCATGAATTGTGTCAGATCAGTTCTGTTATTCTCCTTCCCCAGTCAAAACATAAGAAGGTGCTACCAGACTGGGCGACTCCAGATGTGATGGAAACGCTGAAGGTGCTGAATGACTTTTCTTATCAGATTATGTTTGGAGTCTATGAGAGAACGGAGAAGAGCAGACTTCAGGGGGGTGAGAGCTTATGCCTGGCCAGAGCATCGTATTTTCTATCAATCATTCGGAGGGAGAAGCGGTGTGTAATTATAATGAAGGGACACGTCAATGTAAAGAAATGTGCCTTTCTTACGCTCTCATTCGCAGGCCTGCTGTTAGATCAGATCATTAAGAATATCTCAGCAGCTTCACATAATGAACAAAAATCGAAGATGATAGTATACTCAGCTGTAAGTCACGTGTCGTGCTAAAACAGAAATGTGCTCTGTTGAGAGAAAGAAGTTCATGTAATGTTTTCTCATGTTTCCTTACTAGCATGACACAACAATTGTAGCTCTGCAGGAAGCCCTGGATGTCTTCAGTGGCCTGCAGCCACCGTATGCCTCGTGTCATCTGATTGAGCTTCACCAGGAGCAGACAGACGGGTAACATAACGTCTGCGTTTTTCTAAACTGATGTTTCTTTGGACAACCAAAATATTCCTTTGCTTGTCTCTTTCAGGATGTTTTCAGTGGAGATGTTTTATCGCAATGACAGCGCCGTTGAGCCGTACGCTGTGTCTTTACCAAACTGTTCCCAGCACTGTCCCCTACAGAAATTTGTGGATCTCACACGTGACGTCATACCACAAGACTGGAATAAAGAGTGTGAGATAAAGAAAGAAGCCACAGACCCTGATAAAGGTGAACACAATCATGTACATTAATATTATGTGTTTTATGTACACACAAACAGTAATTTATAAATATTTTAACGGCAGTTTGTAGTTCCATGCAACAAAAAAGTATATTTTCATATATATTTTAATTCAAAATATACATAAAATGGCCAACCACTATATTGCTTATATAGATTATACATAAATATATTTTCGATACGTTTTATTTTTACATTTTTAAATATTTCTATAAAAATAAAAAGTGCATGCATTTACCCAAAAATGTAAATGCTTTTGTAGGTTTAAACAAAATATATTTTAAAGTTGAAAAATATATTTCCATAATGCCGTTTACAACATATTATTAGTAGGGATGCACCAATACCACTTTTTCCAGAACGAGTCCGATACTTTTACTACTGAGTACCACACGTCCTGATTTTGCTGAGTTAGATGCGTTCCTGGGTCAACATATTTTGTTGATCCTGGAACAACATTCCAGTCTGAAAATTTAGTCTTAACCCTATTCCCACCCCTAAACCTAACCCTACCCATAAGTTATCCCCAAAATCAGAGGGAAATGATAGATGAATAACACTGATGTAGAAGCACCAATTCATGATTTTAAGCCTAAACTTGACATAATCTGTAAACTTGTCCCTCAAATCTGGTTGATTTGAATGTTGTTCCAGGATCAACAAAAATGTTGACCCAGGAACACGTTGAACTCAGCAAAATCAGGTTCTGCACTGAGGACCGAAAGGCTACCTGTATTTTCATTTCATTTTTCATTTTTAAAAATATTGGGCAGAGAAGCCAGGGATGCCGCTCTGAAAATATCCGCAGATGATTAAAAGGGATAGTTGTGTACTCTACAAAGTTGGACAGACTAAATGTCACACATCTATCCTTGCTTCAACTACGAAACATGCTGCTGTCCAGACTTTGCGTGATGTAAACAAGCTTTTCAGAAAACTAAAGTCAGAGATAGTGAGCTGGGTCTTTAGTGACGCCTCAATGGGAAATCTTCCAGATGTTGGTGCTCAAAGTGGTCACCTAATTATGTTAATTGGAGAAGATTCTCACATATCTCTTGGCAGTCTAAGAGAATCAGAAGAGTTCTCAGAAGCACTTTGGCAAGAGAAACTCTGGCACTTGAGATAATGGGATGTTTATCTGCACTTTATTCAGAAATTACAACAGGTGACAGAACATTGAACAACTTGCCAATTATTTGTGTAACTGATAATCATTCTCTTCTAGATGCTGTGAAGTGCATCACGTCCATCCGGCACATCTTTAAGTCAACACTTGATGACTGTCTGAAAGGGAAGGACATCCACTTTAGTGTTTCTGCACACCCACTTTATTAAGAGTATGGGAGTACAAAAAATGATCTTCTCTAAAGAAGTGTTATTGTAATTTAGTTTAAAATTTTCTCTGTGATATATACCTATTTTTAAAAAGTATTGTTTGTTTCTCATCTCCCCAGAAATGTATTTACACACAAAGGGAAGATTGCGACACTGTAAACAATGTAATTCTGCATAATGCTCAGTTTTTACTCAAACGTACTTTCACTCACACTCACACACACACACTCACTCACTCACACACACACACACACACACTCACTCACACACACACACACACTCACTCACACACACACAAATGATTTTTATACCGTACAAACTGTACATTCTCTCCACCTACACTACCTCTACCCCTAAACCTAACAATCACAGGAAACATTCTGCATTTTTACATTTTTTATAAAACATGGTTTAGTATGTTTTTAAAGCTATTTTAAATATGAGGACTCATGAAATGAGTCAAATATTATTTGTTCATTCTTCTGAGATTGTCCCCATTGTAAAACCAAACATTTAAAAATTTAGGAAATTCAACATTTGATAGAAAACACTTATTTAAAAATAAAAAGACAATAATTACCACTTTAACCAGCAGGTGGCGGCAGAGTACCATTTATTTGACCATATATGAGCCATTTCCTCTAATCATTTTTCACTTCGTTTTTGACTAAATATTACACATTATAAATTAACTAGGTTTAAAAATACATTTTGTCAATGTGAAGCATGAAATACTCACAAAATCTCATGAAAAACAATAACTTTTCTTGTGAATGAATGACAGAAAGCGAGCGCCGCTCTCTCTTTATAATCACTGAAGCTGTCAGTCAGTGCAGCACAAGATCATGATTTCAGCACACTTGTGAAAACACACATTTTACTCAATTAATCTAACTAAAGTGCGCAATAAATATTTTATTTTTGTAGCTTTTTTCCACATAAAAGTGTAAAAACTGATGGTCGAATTGAATTTAGCCGAGGAGGAACACTGAGGAACGTCTTTATTGATTATTTTTTATGCCGTCTTAGTTTGAATAACTAAATTAATGCTGTGCCTGACTATTTAAGTGACTATATTCTGATTATAAACTAAGTATGACACTACTGATGCTCAACACACCAGCACATGACTCTCACCGGAAGTTTTCCAGCTGGATTATATTATTATGGAAGTTCTAAAGAACGCTCCGTGCGTATAGTCCATACCCATGTCATTATACACATTTGCGTCCTCATAAATAATGAAAATGCACACCATACACACTCGCACACTCAATCACACAAAACTGGCAAATATAGTAGGTAAATTCGGTGTTCCATACTACACACAGTAGTTTGAGTGAGTGCTAGTACACACAGTGTGTCTCAGTGTGTGTTTGACATCTTCAGAAATGACATTCTAACATTGTGAAGTTTCTGCAGCACTAAAGAGACGAAACGCTCATTCATATATGTGTCTTTATGATTACATCATGAGGTCAATCCCCGGTCTCCACGGTTACAGATCACTGCTGGAATATGCAATTATTTCCTAATTAGTTTCATATCTGTATTTTCTCTCAAGGGTTTTATTTGTTCAGATAAACAGAATCACAGCTGCAGATATAAATCATCAATGAACTGATTTCTGGAAATCAATTAAATTAAATCAAGTATTATTCAATTTCTTGACACAGAACATCTGCAGAGAAGGACAGATTGTCATGTGTGTGTATAAAGTGTCATGTGTGATAATGTGTGTGTGAACATCAGCTTTAACAGAGTTTGAAAGTTTCATTATTAGTGAAGAAATTAAACTGAAAGCCTGCAGACATCAGATATTAATATGAAGACTCATGTTTATTCCTCTCAACACACACTTCATATTTCTGAACTCTAAATGTCAAAGATACAGTCTGAAATGACACAACATAAAACATCCACATGTTTATTCTGAAAGAACATGTTCATAATAAATAACTTAAATAGGGAGTCATATTGCAGCAAACAGTGTAAATATATACATGTTTTTGTCATCGCATGACACACGGGTTGATTGACATTAATAAGCATCTGATTATAGAGGAACACAAAGAATTATTTCAGTATTTTGTGCTCAACTGTATCATACACAGACACTGAAAATGTTCTTCTACACGACGCTCTCAAATCTGCATCTGTTCATATTCAGATACGCTGAGCAGGAAACATGCAGTTCTATCATTAATGATGCAAAAATTCATAAATAAATAAATAATTTCTAAAATGAAAATAATACAAATAAAGCACTTGTTAACCTGCATGTCATTAACTGTGAACATGTGAATGTGTTTTTAAATTATTGGAATACAAAAAATTCAAAATGATGAGATGAAATCCAAATTATGATATAAAAGGTCATCATTATGAGAGAAAAAGTCAGAGTTATGACTTAAAAAGACTGTAACTATGACAGTCGAAACTGATTTAAAAATGACTTTTTATCTCAATTTCAACTTTTTATTCTCATAATGATTTAGTATATGATGATTTTTTTTTATATATAATTTTCTGAATTTTGTCTTTATCTCATAATTTGGACTTTTTATGTCATATGACAACGGTAGTTCCATAATTTGGACTTTATCTCATAATATTGACTTTTTATGTTTTATTTATATCTTTTTATCTCATAATTATGAATAAGTATGTCTTATGTCATAACTTATCTTAATTATGACTTTTATAACTTGGTATGTCCATAATTATGACCTAATTGCATCATTTTGGCTCAAATATTTGTCAAAATTTCGACTTTATCTCATAATTTTGACTTTTTAATGTCATAATTATGAATTATTATGACTTATGTCATAATTTCAACTTCATCTCAATTCCGACTTAGTATATCTTAATTATGACTTTTTATGTCATAAGTATTCCTCATAATTATAACTAAGTATGTCATTTCAACTTTATCTCATAATTATGAGATGTCTAATGTGAATGAATGAATGAGGCATTTATATAGCGCTTTCCTATCTACTACTGTACACCCAAAGCGCTTTACAATCATATCAGGGGTCATAATTTTGACTTTATCTCAATTTCAAATTATCTTAATTATGACTTTTTTCCTCATAATTTCAACTTTTTTTGTCATAATTATGACTTAGTATGTCATAATATTGACTATCTCATAATATCGACTTGTATGTCATAATCATGACTTTTTATCTCATAATTGACAGTGTGTTTTAATTATGTCATAATTTCGACTTTATCTCAATTTCAACTTGGAATGTCTTAATTATGACTTTTTTCCTCATAATTTCAACTTTTTATGTCATAATCTTGACTATCTCATAATATCGACTTGTATGTCATAATTATGACTTTTTATCTCATAATTGACAGTGTGTCTTAATTATGTCATAATTTAAAGTTTATCTCAATTTCAACTTGGTATGTCTTAATTATGACTTTTTTTTCTCATAATTATGACTTAGTATGTCATAATTTCAACATCATATGTGTTGGAAATGTGCTTCCACAGAGATCAGATGGAGCGTCTGATCTGAAGGTTTGCGCGCGTCACCTGCGAGCGGTTCTCAGAGAGCTGCCGTGCACGTCACAGATGTCGAACCACTGCTCGTCCACGTTCCTGCGGGGCAGCAGGCCGTTCAGCGGCAGCGACGCGCTCCGTCTGCGATCTCTGCCGCTCACCACGCGCCAGTACCACGCGCCCTTCAGCAGGAACACCGTGTTGTGCGTGTATGAGAAGTACGCCGCGTCCAGGTTACCGACGGGGTGATTTCCGGGCACAACGGCGGGAAACACCTCAGAGATGTTTTGTGGGGAAGAGGAAGCCAAGCGGTTCACACGCACATCAAACCTGAACACCTGGAAGTCAATATTGCACAATAACTATTGCTGATATAGTAATAATGGTGCTGTACTGGACCGACCAATCATCTTGCGTTGTCAAAACTTTAGCATCTGTTACCTGTGAGCCTTTAAAAAAGTAGATATGGGCGTCTCTCCTGTCGTAGTATGCAGTGTCCACTGGTCCGGACACGCCGGGAAAGCCTTCAGAGATCAGACGAGGATACGAGCGGCCGTCTGCGTCCTCAGAGAACACCTGATCATTCTCACTGTCATAACGCCAGTACTGCACACCTGCAACAACAAGAGATCCATGCAGAAATCTGTGTGTAACCCCTCCTGCCTGCTCTAAGCGGGACTCGAACCCGGGTCCCCTACGTATGCAAACTGCAAAATACAAATGTTACAAAAGTACACCGTTTACTGCTCACACATGAGAGTTGGATTTTAGAAACATGAAATGCAAATGAGCTTGTGCTATAATTTCTATATACAATGCGTCTTTTTTTAGTCTTTCAGCTAAGATTATGTTTTAACTAAGAAGTAAATAAATACCTTTAAAGAAATACACAGCGTCTGTTTTGCGGTTCCACACATGAACGTAAGCGTCCACACCGCTGGAGGGCAGCCCGTGCCACCCCACCTGCACCGCCACCGGATCCCCGTAACGTGTTCTGTTGTTGCGGTTCTCATACAGCCAGTACAAGCCGTCCCGCATGAAGTAGGTGTTAAAACGCACCACGACCTCACCGTACGGCGTCTGCTCCTTCCTGATCCAATCAAACACCGTACTGAAGTGACCTTTGCACACACCTGAGAGAGAAAACCCACGGAAAACAATTAGATTGTTTAAAAATTATTTTCCATTTATGCTGGAAGAAAACTCGATTTCTCATGACATCCACTTCTCAATTATTGAACCAAACTGAATCAAGCTTCAGCTGAATGACACTATAGTTTTCTGTATATATTGTAAAAAGCACTACAGAAATAAAGCTGACTTGACAAATTCATCCCAGTGATCTCAGGTCAGATATGACCGCAGGAGACGCAGGTCTCACCGTACAGGCTCTGAATGGACTTTCTGTCCATCCAGTCGATCTCGAAACCTCCGTCCTGAGGAAGGTAACTGGGCTGCATGATGGAGCCGGGCCGGTAGATGTGAGGAAGCCCTAAAACATGACCGATCTCATGAACCGCAACCTGAACGAAACACACGACACATCACAGTCAGAGATTCAGATGCACAAGCGTTTGTTTCAGGGAATACAATAGAAAAAGGTGTTATGACAAAAAAGCTACTTTTACATTGGACAAAACAAAAGGTTTTCAGCATTCGAAACATCCTAATCATTAAAAATGTCTCCTGCAGCAACTCTTCTCTTCTCTGATGACGAGGGCGGGGCAACCTGTCACTCACATGAGATCCACCAATAGCAAACCACGACCATCCAATTCCTCACAGACAAAATCAAGCCCCGCCCTACATTTGTTCTTGTTTGAGAAGCGTTTCGCTCTGATATACGACACAATAGGGAAGAAAAGACTAGCGTGACTTATGCCCACTTTAACTATAAGTGAACCTAGTCTGGTTTCTCTGAGCTCTAAAATTAACACTCGCTAAATGCGAGTAAAAGTTGGCGTTGGCGAGTATATGAAACAGTGTCAATCACCAGTTGGCCGGTAACATTTTTATGAATTATAACAATGCAATATTGTGAGAACATGAACGTGACAGTTGATGAGCCAGTGCTGCATCGTCTCAAAAGTTTAAGCCTTGCCAATTTAAATATTTAAGCTCAAAAAGATGTGAAAGGGAACTCAATTTGGTTCAGAGCGCGCAATGCTGAATTGTCTTCTCTTCTCTTCTCTTCTCTTTCATGTCTTCTTGCGCTTGAACAGACATATTCAAACAAAATTATGTAAAAATGCCTGTCTTGGGAAGTTTACTTACTCGTATACATAATTATGTCCAAGTGAACGTAAACAGTTGAGAAATAAAACGCATGTGTATCAGTATATTGTATCAGTGCATTAACTCTTAAAGTGACAGCAGCCTAATAAACCTGCAGATCTTTTTGTTTTTGTTTTTAATGTTAATCAAACTACAAAAGAAAAAAAAAAGAAAAAAAATCACTCACTGCTCTAGACTGAATAACTTTTGTAACT
>RJVU01067364.1:8792733-8806893 GCA_003731715.1 Anabarilius grahami | reverse complement strand
GAGATATAAAGTCAGAATTGTGAGATATAAAGTCAGAATTGTGAGATATAAAGTCAGAATTGCGAGATATAAAGTCAGAATTGTGAGATATAAAGTCAGAATTTTTCGCAATTGCAGGTTTTTATCACGCAAGGTTTAGGCGGAAACAAGCTTGCATACAATTAAGCACATCCATTATAAGTGCATTTCCAGGTAACAAAAATATGTTCTAAGAATGTTTTGCTAATGTTCCCATTAAGTTATGAAAACGTTACTTTTGAATGTTCTCTGTTTTTCAAATGAACATAAGAACATTCCATTTTGCAAACATTCCGAGAACGTAATGTATGTATGTTCTCTGAACGTTCTTTTTAAAAAACGTTACACGAATGTCCAACTGAAACACTTCAGGAAAAAACGTTCCATGAACGATGTATAAATAAAGATTTTGTGCTAACATTTTGAGAACATTATTAAAGACCAGAGAACTCTGAACGTTCCATTAATGTTAGTGGAAGAACGTTTGTTCATAACTTTAAGAGAACCTTGCCAGAACGTTCCTTATTAGCTTTAACAACTATTTTTGCTCGTTCTTTAATGAAAATAATTTTTCTGTGATATGCATGTCGGGAATGCTCCTCGACTCTAACGTGTTTGTGTTGTCGTTCAGGTGACACGCTGTTCATTGTCCTGCGTAAGCAGCGTCTGATCTTCCTGCACTGGTATCATCACATCACCGTCCTGCTCTACAGCTGGTACTCGTATAAAGACCACGTGGCCGGCGGCGGCTGGTTCATGACCATCAACTACACAGTCCACGCGTTCATGTACAGTTACTACACCGCTAGAGCGGCGGGCGCGCGTGTGCCGAAGCCGTTCGCCATGCTGATCACGGCGATGCAGATCACGCAGATGTTCGCGGGTTTGAGCGTGCTGGGGCTCGTCTACAGCTGGAAACACGACGTCCACTGCGTGTCCACCATGCACAACATCATCTATGGATCAGTGATGTACCTCAGCTACCTGCTGCTCTTCTCTGTTTTCTTCTATCAGTCTTACCTCAAACGCCCTGCGGACGAGAAGAGAGAGAAACGAGAGTGAGAAGAACTTCCACCCTGAATGCTTAGGTGTTCTTTTAAATATGCAAAGCATTCATAAAGTACATTTAAAAGCACTAGTTTGCATGTTCAGAGACTAAAAGATTAGGCTGCATCATCATATTTCACCTCAGAATATAAGAAATTATATAATAAAGCCCATTTTTAGCACAATTGCATTGTGAGCTTTTTTAATGCAATTTTTATTTTTTATTGTTCTTAGTGTTGGGATTGTTGCTTTTAAAAAATAATGCATTGCATTATTGCATTACTCCATAAAAAAAGAAACTAATAGTGGTACTTAGTTACTTTTTATGGAAAGTAATTACTTTTGCTTTGCACAGTAACTATATTTTGTTGTAAATTTAAAAGTAATGTTACATTACTACTTGAAAAAAATAATCTTATTACGTGCGTTTCTTGTAATGCACCAAACACTGAAATGGGCTTCATTTTATTCATGCAAAATAACATTTTATGTTTTTCTAATGATTTTTAGGGTGAAATGTGACTTGAAATGTTCATCAATGGAAGTTAATGAGTTAAGTGTGTTAATGTTTACAAAACATTGATTTTGTCACAGTGAAACAAAGACACATTCTCCTCTGATGTCTGTAAGTGATGAGATGCAAAATCACATTGTAAAAATCATTTAAGAGGATGTGCTTAAAAAGCAGTTTATGTAGTAAATGACTCTCTTGTGATTTAGCATGTTATATTTCAGCATTTTAGAGTCCTAGACGTACTGTAAAGGACATGTTTAACAATCTAAAACCACTTTTGTGTGTCAGAAATGTCTGTGTGTAACTCTATAAACAGGTTTGACTGGATGAACACAGAGTTTTTATTGTGCAGAAGGTTGTTGAGGCCGTCAGACTGACGGTAAACTCGTCTTTCTGGTTTGAGTTCATCTGGTTGATGTATGCAGTTATTATCATAAGCAATCTGTGCCTGATAGATGCAGCAATGCTGTAAACCCTGATGGTCATTCAGAGGATTGTGTTTTGGACTGTAAATCTGTGACCCGGGGTGGAGATTAACTGTCTTCTCAGCTAACGACAATATGTTCTCATTTTTGCTAATGTTCCCATTAAGTTTTGAATAAGTTATTTCTAAATGTTTTAAAACATCCAGTTTTTAAAATGTTTTCTTGTTTATGCAAATATTAAAGGAACATTCCATTTTATCATCTTCAAACATTATGTGAACGATACTTTTGCATGTTCTCTGAAGCGATTTGTAACATTTAAGAAACGTTAGACGAATGTCCAACTAAAATATTTCTGAAAAAACATTCCATAAATGTTTTTGTGCTAACGTTTTGAGAACGTAATTAAAGACCAGATAACTCTGAACTCTGAATGTTTGTTCATAACTTTGAGAGAACGTTTGCTGGGTTCATTCGTTCTGTTTGTTCTTCTAGATCTTCTCAAATATTAGAAATATCAAATTAAACATCATTTGAATGTCTTTCTCTCACCCTTTATTTTTATATGAGCAATTAACCCAATGTATTATTCATTTTAAAATATTAGTCTATTAAAAAGTCTTTATACGCATTCTTCAGCTTTCACAAAATGTTGCAAATTTTTGTTACATTATTTCCTCATTGTTTCCATTTCCTCACTTTATTATTTGATTGTAAATGCTGTAATTATAGAGCTAACTACATAATCTGTATAGCTGTTTGTTCTGCTTTCCAAGGCTGCATTTATTTGATCAAAAATACAGTAAAAAATGTGAAATATTTTTACAATTTAAAATATCTGTTTTCTATGTGAATATACAGTAAAGTGTAATTTATTCCTGTGATCAAAGCTGAATTTTCAGCATCATTACTCCAGTCTTCAGTGTCACATGATCCTTCAGAAATCATTTTTCACTCAATCAGCTCAAAATAACAGCATTTATTTGAAATAGAAATCTTTTGTAATATTATAAATGACATTTTTAATCAATTTAAAATGCGTGCTCATTAAATAAACGCATTGGTTCTTTCAAAAATAAACAAAAACGTTATGAACATTTCTGAGAATCTTCCGCCCCCTGCTGGACTGACTGTCGAACACCTGAAGAGAGCAGGAGATCAGAAGTAGGTGATTTTGTCCAGCTGCTGGTGTTTCTTTCAGATGTGGAGCCCGAGGCTGTTTATGACATGAGAAGAGCTGAAGCTGAAGTCTGACTGTGAGATGATGATGATGATGATGAAGAGGAGGAGGAGGAGCATCAGATCAGGCCTCACATGTGATTCACACTCATGAACCAGACCACAAACTGACAGAAAACACTTCAGAAGTTCAGCTCCTGCTGTCATGTGTCGATCTTTCGGCAGTTCTGGGATGTTTTGAGCTGAATGAAGATGAGTGCTGATCTGTGTGGAGTTTGATTTGAAGAAATGATTCAGAGAAACTCCTGCAGGAGAGTGAAAATGTCTCTGTGGTTCCTGCTGCCCATCAGTCTGCCTGTGTTCACACTGCCTGGAATCTGGATCATGTGAGTCTTCTTTATTAATAACACTTTGAATGCATTTCAACTACATTTGATCATTTTAATCTAAGATTTACTTTTATAGCTTGTCTTTTGGACGACAGTGTTAATAATTCTCATGCAATTCTGTTGGTTAGAATTTATTCTGCCTGTTATTTTAATTGTAAAGATTTTGGTCAACTTTTAGTCTGTTATTTTAAAACATGAGTTTGAAAAATATCCTATTGAATATATTGCAGTATTATTTTAGTATCATTGACATACTATTAAAGTTTTTGTTAATATTTTGAATTAGATTTTATTTTTTATATTTTATATTTTCTGTTTTCATTTTCATTTTAGTTTAGTCATTTTGTTTGGTGTTTTTGTATTCGTTTTTGTTCTTTTTAAATATATCTGTGTAGTTTTATTAAGTTTTAGTCTTTGGTTTTGGTTTTAAACTAAATGAAAATTTGAATTTTATTTCAGTTAATGTATATTTTATTTCAAGTAATTAATTTTTATATGGTTTTAGTTTTAGTTAAAGATAATAACCCTGGTGTATTGATAAAAAAGTATATTTTTTGGTTTTAAAAAGTGTATATATTATATGTAATTGGATATATTATAACATTAGTGTGGTGTCTTGGAGTTTGTCCATTTATTCATATTATTGTGTTTATATAAACTAATTAAACTTTGAAATTGTGTTTCAGTTTGAAGTAGCATATGAGCTTTTATTAATTATATGTAATTATGTACTCATAAATATGTTATTATATATATTAATTATATATATTATGGATGAGTGGAGTTAAATGTCTTTTTGTAAATAGTTTCAATGCAATATTTAATATTTATTAGGAATCATTTTTCCCAGTTGATCCCAAAACTTTTTGTAAAAAGATGTTGGATTTCTGAAAGTCTCTGTCTTTACTCTTTTAACCCGTCGCTTTCTTTCACATCCACAGATATGCGATGGCACTTTCCAATCAGCACGTGTGTCCTGTGAATAACTGGTGAATATTGAATTGTCTCTGTGGCAAACACAGAATGATTGATTTATTCAGATATCAATAGAAACTCCTCATCAATAAACGAACGAGATAATATTATCCTGTCGCGTTTGATTAGATCACATTGATTATTATGAGGTTAAAGAGGCTGGATCAATGAGGGTCTGAAGGATGAATCTGGTCTGGTTCTCTGTGTTTGTTCACATTGATCAGTGTGTTAAATGTTTTTACTATCTCACATTCATTAGTGGGTAGGAAGGATTTTGCAATGTTCAAAAACAAAACCACTGAATCTTCTGAAAACCCATTTTTATGTTTATTCAGTCTGTTTTGTTCTATAATATTGTTGTTTTTAACTTATATTATGTTTGAAGTGAAATCAGCAAACATTGTCACAGTATGTTGTGTGTGCGTGTGTGTGTGTGTGTGTAGGGTGTATAATTCAACCTGTGAGACGTCTTTGGTTCTTCAGAGCGGATCTGATCTGTGCTGCACGCTGGATAATATCCCACTCATCAGGTACCACAACATCACATTTAATTTGAAGATAAGCAAAAAGTATTGCCAGACGTGTTAAAATCCTCATCATGTGTGTTTAGTAAATGTGGCGGCGTTCCTCCAGAGAGCTGCTGGTTCAGTCTGCTGTGCAGTGCTGCTTCATTCTTGGGTGAGAGATTTATTGATTCAATTCTGAACTATAGAAACATCTCTTTCTCTTTCATGATTGACAGCAGCCAGCGAGACATTTAAGATAATTCATTTAAGATTGTTTTATATTTTGCAGTGAATGTGATTGTTCTGTTTTGTGGGTTCCAGTGACTGTGATTGTTTTGTTTTGCAGTGACTGTGATTGTTCTGTTTTGTGTTTTTCCGTGACTGTGATTGTTCTATTTTGTGGGTTCCAGTGATTGTGATTGTTCTGTTTCGTGTTTTGCAGTGACTGTGATTGTTCTGTTTTGCAGTGACTGCGATTGTTTTGTTTTGTGTTTTGCAGTGACTGTGATTGTTTCGTAGTGATTGTTTGTTTTGCAGTGACTGTGATTGTTTTGTGTTTTGCAGTGATTGTTTTGTTTTGTGTTTTGCAGTGACTGTGATTGTTCTGTTTTGTGTTTTGCAGTGATTGTTCTGTTTTGTGTTTTGCAGTGACTGTGATTGTTCTGTTTTGCAGTGACTGCGATTGTTTTGTTTTGTGTTTTGCAGTGACTGTGATTGTTTTGTAGTGATTGTTTGTTTTGCAGTGACTGTGATTGTTTTGTAGTGATTGTTTGTTTTGCAGTGACTGTGATTGTTTTGTGTTTTGCAGTGATTGTTCTGTTTTGTGTTTTGCAGTGACTGTGATTGTTCTGTTTCGTGTTTTGCAGTGACTGTGATTGTTCTGTTTTGCAGTGACTGTGATTGTTCTGTTTTGTGTTTTGCAGTGACTGTGATTGTTTTGTTTTGTGTTTTGCAGTGACTGTGATTGTTCTGTTTTGTGTTTTGCAGTGACTGTGATTGTTTTGTTTTGCATTGACCGTAATTGTTTTGTTTTGTGTTTTGCAGTGACTGTGATTGTTTTGTTTTGCAGTGACTGTGATTGTTCTGTTTTGTGTTTTGCAGTGACTGTGATTGTTTTGTTTTGCAGTGACTGTGATTGTTCTGTTTTGTGTTTTGCAGTGACTGATTGTTTTGTTTTGCATTGACTGTAATTGTTCTGTTTTACAGTGACTGTGATTGTTTTGTTTTACAGTTACTGTGATTTTGTTTTGCATTGACTGTGATTGTTCTGTTTTGTGTTTTGCAGTGACTGTGATTGTTTTGTTTTGCAGTGACTGTGATTGTTTGGTTTTGCAGTGACTGTGATTGTTCTGTTTTTCATTGACTGTGATTGTTTTGTTTTGCAGTGACTGTGATTGTTTTGTTTTGCAGTGACTGTGATTGTTCTGTTTTGCATTGACTGTGATTGTTTTGTTTTGCAGTGGCTGTGATTGTTTTGTTTTGCAGTGATTGTTCTGTTTTGTGTTGCATTGACTGTGATTGTTCTTTTTTGTGTTTTGCCATGACTGTGATTATGTAATGTGTTCCAGTGACTGTGATTGTTTTGTTTTGTGTTTTGCAGTGACTGTGACTGTGATTGTTTTGTTTTGCAGTGACTGTGATTGTTCTGTTTTGTGTTTTGCAGTGACTGTGATTGTTTTATTTTGTAGTGATTGTTTTGTGTTTTGCAGTGACTGTGATTGTTTTGTTCTGCAGTGACTGTGATTGTTGTTTTGCAGTGACTATGATTGTTCTGTTTTACAGTGACTGTGATTGTTCTGTTTTGTGTTTTGCAGTGACTGTGATTGTTTTGTTTTGCAGTGAATGTGGTTATGTTTTGTGTTCTGCAGTGACTGTGATTGTGATTGTTGTTTTGCAGTGACTATGATTGTTCTGTTTTACAGTGACTGTGATTGTTCTGTTTTGTGTTTTGCAGTGACTGTGATTGTTCTGTTTTACAGTGACTGTGATTGTTTTGTTTTGCAGTGATAGTTCTGTTTTGAGTTTTGCAGTGATTGTTCTGTTTTGTGTTTTGCAGTGACTATGATTGTTCTGTCTTGTGTTTTGCCATGACTGTGATTGTTTTGTTTTGTAGTGATTGTTTTGTTTTGCAGTGGCTGTGATTGTTTTGTTTTGCAGTGATTGTTCTGTTTTGTGTTGCATTGACTGTGATTGTTCTTTTTTGTGTTTTGCCATGACTGTGATTGTTATGTAATGTGTTCCAGTGACTGTGATTGTTTTGTTTTTTGCAGTGACTGTGATTGTTTTGTTTTGCAGTGACTGTGATTGTTCTGTTTTGTGTTTTGCAGTGACTGTGATTGTTTTATTTTGTAGTGATTGTTTTGTGTTTTGCAGTGACTGTGATTGTTTTGTTTTGCAGTGAATGTGGTTATGTTTTGTGTTCTGCAGTGACTGTGATTGTTGTTTTGCAGTGACTATGATTGTTCTGTTTTACAGTGACTGTGATTGTTCTGTTTTGTGTTTTGCAGTGACTGTGATTGTTCTGTTTTACAGTGACTGTGATTGTTTTGTTTTGCAGTGATTGTTCTGTTTTGTGTTTTGCAGTGACTGTGATTGTTTTGTAGTGATTGTTTTGTTTTACAGTGACTATGATTGTTCTGTTTTACAGTGACTGTGATTGTTTTGTTTTGCAGTGATAGTTCTGTTTTGTGTTTTGCAGTGATTGTTCTGTTTTGTGTTTTGCAGTGACTTTGATTGTTCTGTCTTGTGTTTTGCCATGACTGTGATTGTTTTGTTTTGCAGTGACTGTGATTGTTCTTTTTTGTGTTTTGCCGTGACTGTGATTATGTTATGTGTCCCAGTGACTGTGATTGTTCTGTTTTGCAGTGACTATGATTGTTCTATTTTGCAGTGACTGTGATTGTTCTATTTTGTGCGTTCCAGTGACTGTGATTGTTATGTTTTGTAGTGACTACGATTGTTGTTTTGTGTTCTGCAGTGACTGTGATTGTAATGTTTTGTGTTTTGCAGTGACTGTGATTGTTCTGTTTTGTGTTTTGCGGTAACTGTGATTGTACTGTTTTGTGTTTTGCAGTGACTGTGATTGTTGTTTTGTGTGTTCCAGTGACTGTGATTATTTTGTTTTGTGTTTTGCAGTGACTGTGATTGGTCTGCTGCGTTACGCTCAACTGATCTATAAGGAGAGCAACAACGTGTTAAACATCGAGGGTCTGTTTGCCGGATGGCTCTGTGCCGCAGGACTCATGATTGTTGGAAACTTCCAAGTAAGAAAACAAGGACAAAATGACTCTTTTCTTCAACATGATTCGTTAAAGAGCATTACAATTCACACAGTGTTTTCATCTACTCTTTCATATCTGAATTTCTCCATAAGCACCATGTAGGTTATTTGTTATTTTACTCCACTACATTGATATATTTGCAAGAGTCCAATATTTTGAAGTATATTTTAATGGATTGTGATGGTTTCAACTCTTTTAGGACTCCTTTTTTAATAGATTGATTCATATGAAATTATTTTTGCTCTTTTCATATTTTTACACATTTTAACATGTTTCTTGCCATGCAAACAAACAACCATAGATGCATTTACAGTACCTAGCAATAAACTACAAACTAACATGTGAGAAATCTCCAGAAAAGATCATTTGATAGAATGTTCTGGAACATCTGTAGTGCCAAATAAAACATCATATCTCTGCCTGCACCTTTCAACTTTTATCGACACAAGAACAAACACACTTTGTTTTTCCTCATTCATTGAGACTTTTAATTCCTGCTGCTATAGTTTACTTGAATTAGCCCATAAATGTGTGTTTGTCTTTGCTTCAGCAGATATTATATAACATTATTATGATCAGATAAACACGGCTGACCGAGCAGGGTCTCTCCTGTCCGCATCCGCCGATTGTGTTTTATTGCATAAGTGTGAAATCAAAGGCTTTCCTCCTGCAGCGATGGAGGTGTGTGCAAATGTGCTTTAATAAAGCAATGTTTTTCCCTGTGTTTTCTGCAGGTGGACCATGCTAAAGTCCTTCATTATGTGGGCGCGGGTCTGGCCTTCCCCGCCAGTCTGCTGTTTGTGTGTGTGCAGACGCTGCTGTCGTACCGTGCGGCCGAGACAAGGAGAGACTTCCAGACGGCTCATCTGCGGCTCACGCTCACCTCACTGGCCTTCACCACCCTCATACTCAGTATCCTTTACTGGAACAGAAAGAAAACTTTTCATAGCTTTTTCCTATAGTCAAAGTGCTCATAAATGTAGCCATAAATCCTGTGCGGTTAATCCTTAACGTTCTGTCCTGCAGGCGGTGTGTTTTTCATTCAGGAGAGTTTCGTTCTTCAGCACGCCGCTGCCATACTGGAGTGGACGTTTGCGATCATCGTGCTGGTGTTTTACAGCTCGTTCTCGCACGAGTTCAGCTCCATCTCTTCAGAAACACTCGTGGCTCTGATGACGAGACGCGCCGGTTCTTCTTCTGTGGGACAGAAACTAGAGAAAGTCTAGACAAACGTCTGACGTGTGAACATTTAAGCAGTGATTATAGAGTATTAATGTGCAACCTGGTGAAAAAATCTTTACATTACATTCTTAAAAAAATAAAGGCTCTTTAAAGTGGCATTGATGGTTCCATGAAGAATCTTTCCATTGCACAAAAGGTTCTTTATAGTGGAAACATTTTCTTTAGATTATTAAAATGTTCACTAAAAAGGTTCTTTTAAGAACTGATGATCACTGAAAGTGTTTTATGGTGAACTCAAGTTCAAGTGCCTAATAGCAAATTGTCTTAATGTTCAACAATAGTGTTCTTGAATCATGTTTGTGGACTCATATTCAGTTTCACATGTTCTGCATTATAATGAACTTTATCAAAAGTATGTGTGCAGAAATGTTTGTTTGCATTGTATTGTCAACATGTTTTCCACTTTTCTTTGGTAAGAATGTTCTGTAATATTTCACTGGTTTATCTTCATGTCCTCACAGCAAATATATCAGAATAATGACCTGCTATTTCTTGACTGTTTTTTATTATGGATCTGTATTTTATCAAAGACATTTATTTGCATAATTACTGTTCAATAAGTTTAGTGGGTAGAAACACTTTGTGAAAGCTTTCATAATGACGTATGGAAGCTTGTTATTATTTATCTCACATTGATCTGACTTTTTTCTCACAATTGTGAATTTATTCCCAGTTTTTATGAATTGTGAGATATAAACTTGTAATTCTGAGGGGGGAAAAGATGCAATTACCTTTTTATTTTTTTCAACTTTCCATAATGCAGGAATATTGTTTGTTGCAAGCCTGAGGCGTTTCAGCCATAGATATATTTCTGTAGATTTATCATAAGCGGTAAGTTGTCCACCATATTGGAACGGTCAGAGCCGTTCAAGTCATGTCAAAAAGTTCGTATTTATGAGCTGAAAGCACATGAACACCACCACAAAATCGTAAATACCAGTGGGAAGCTCAAGATTTTCTTTAAGCCCCGATCTTTACGAGTCGGGGGCGTGTCAGTAAGAAACATGGCGGAATACCACAATATTTTGCAGTGACATTGTCAGGCTTTTTTATTTAAAACAAAATTTTCTCTGCACAAAATAAATAGCATTGTAATATAACAATATAATATGCACTGATAAAGTTTACAGTGGCTTCATAAATTAATTAAAAACATCAAAAAGTAAAACACACCTGAAGCACATTCTTTGTTCTTCATTTTCTAGAAGTGCATTTCAAAAGCCTTGCTGTATTTTTGTGTAATTAATGAAGAGAAGGTACACTGCCATCTTGCTCCAACTAAAGTAACCAGTGTTCCCAAGTCCAGCGGAACTGGGCTACTTTAACACTGTTGCCACGGGTTGTTTTTCATGTCCGTAAGTTGAAGTGACCCCAGATAACATGATATTTAACCCCTGGAAAGCAAATTTTACCAGGGAACTATGGCGATAAACATGGATTTTACTCCCTCAAAAGCAATTTTTACCAGGGGACCCGCTGAAATGCGATTGGGCTAGTTTCGAGTAGCAATTGGGTGGGTTTTGTTGTGAAAATTTGGAATCTTCCCACCTGGTAAATACGAATTTCCTAGGAGGACTTGCATTAGTCCACTTTCAAATAAAAATTTCCAGATAATTTACTCACCCCCATGTCATCCAAGATGTTCATGTCTTTCTTTCTTCAGTCGAAAAGAAATGAAGGTTTTTGATGAAAACATTCCAGGATTTTTCTTCTTATAGTGGACTTCAATGGCCTCCAAACGGTTGAAGGTCAAAATTAAAGTTTCAGTGCAGCTTCAGACGAGGAATAAGGGTCAGCGGAAAGCACTTGCAAGGCGATCATTTGTGTTTATAAAGCATATACATTTGTATTTGTTTTAGAAAATGACCAATCGTTTTGCTAGATAAGACTCTTATTCCTTGTCTGGGATCGTTTGAAGCTGCACTGAAACTTTAATTTTGACCTTCAACTGTTTGGTGCCCATTGAAGTCCACTATAAGGAGAAAAATCCTGGAATGTTTTCATCAAAAACCTTCATTTCTTTTCGACCGAAGAAAGAAAGACATGAACATCTTGGATGACATGGAGGTGAGTAAATTATTAGGAAATTTTAATTTGAAAGACGACTAATCCTTTAAGAAGCATGTATGAATATCTATATCTGCAATAGACTTCAGCAGATGATTTTGCTAAACTAATGCAATACAACAAGACAAAGGCATCAGCTAACATGACATTAAAAAGCAAACATAGTAAAAATCTGTAAAATTGAGTTCATTCATATAAAAACTCAAACCAACACGTTCTGAAACACATGTGAGAGGTTATCCCCTTTCTTCAGAAATGTTAATCTCGGCGGTTTCACAACCAGAAGCTGCTCAATGTTGTGGCATCATTGATTATTACCATGATCAAAGAGCTTAGAACACAAGAGGCGACACTTCGATACTTTTTGGGTAACAGCCAGTAGATGGCGCTCCGGTAGCGCGGCCGCCATTATGAGGTGAAAATACTAACTGGACCATTGAATCATTCACATCTTACACACCCAAAATCGGCGAATTTCACTGTCAATCAGAAGCGCAATAGAACAGTTTTTTAAATTAAGTCGGCAGAAAATTATATGATCCTACAGTAAATGTTGTATTGTCTTATATATGTTTTATTACCAGTTGTGGAATACAACCATTCATCCATCTGAGGTAACGCAGTTAGCCTACTTTATTGAGTATTTCCATTTTATGCAACTTTACACATTTATTAATAGTAAATTAATAATTAATACATTTAAGATCATCATGTTTGCAGCGAACAATATATTTCAGACCTAGTGGAGTAATAGCAATAATATCTAGGTCTGAATTTAAATATATTGTACGTTTTAATGGATCAAACACAATGATCTTATAACACATGATGCATTGCTGTGTCTGTTATCGCATAATTCACACTTTTGGACACTTTTGCTTTAACGACATTAGACAACACTGCAAAATCAAGCTGTTATATTCATTTATTGTCCATCATTCCCAATTTTTCTGATGCATGTCCTTAATTTAATTTCATATGTTGGTAATAATTCAGTGTTTATAAGCCTTTTAAAGAATTTTAACCCAAACTGACTGGGTTTCTAGAGAGCAAAGGTTTTGTGAAAAAAGTGGAAGACTTAAACACAAAGTCTGTAAAAAGGATTTGATGATAGTATTTTATTCTGTGTTGTTGGATTTCAGCTTTAATGTACGTTTTGTTTTAACAAAGCAGCTGATATTGCAATAGAAACAAGTGGACTGACACTCGCTTTCACCCCAGAATGGTGCAAACGCAGTGGATATTCTTACTGTGAGCGACGACACGCTGACCGTTCCAAGATGGCGGACGCGCCGACGTGTCTCGAGCGGCTGAATGAGGAATCTACTATATACGCATCTCTATGGTTTCAATGCTGCGCCGTTACCATGGAGATTGTAAACAGAACCTGATACAAACTAACATGTCTACCCTTTAATATTATCGCTAAAACGCCATTTGACGACAGTTTGGATAAATAAATACAGGTGTGGATCAGATGGACTCGCAGTATGTGAGCAGGACTCTGGGCCGCTGTCTCTCCGAGGGTCTCGCCGAGCTGATGGAGCTCAGACCGCTGGATCCCATCGAGTTCCTGTCGCTCTGGATCCGCCAGTACAAACACAACCAGCAGCTCGAACTGGAGGTCAAACACACTCTGTCTGCTGTAGTCTTCTGAAGACTGAATTCATTGTCATGACATACAAATTAACTAATTATTAATGTAAATACACTTACTTAATGTAAGTTTAGGTAATGTAGTGTAATGTCCATGAGCTACTGCACTGGCTCCATGGGTTTAATGATGCCTAATGAACATCTTTGTAAGAAAAGGTGGATGTTGTTGTTAGTTGTAGTTTTTGAGAGTAAATATCCCCACTAACAGGATCATAATCCATCACTGTGTTTTGCCAGAAAGCCTCTCATCAGAGACAGTTAGAGGAGGAGCAGCGGAGGCTCCAGGATGAGACGCTCCATCAGAAGATCCTGCAGGAGGAGCAGAACCGGATCAGAGCCGCACATGAGCCGATCCAGGTGACACTGCAGGAGCAGAGAGAGATTGTGTCATTCACCCTTATAGGGTCTTTTTAGACCCCAAACGACGTTTGCTAAAATAAATTAAAAAAGTTATCTTTGTACAAGTGACATGAAACTTTGTACAGTTGTTACACTTTCTAGATCTACAAATAATACAATAATTGGAGCGATATCTTGTTTTTATGTTAGTGTAGAAAATAAAGTCACACTCAGAGTCTCCAGAGACCTCAGGCAACAAAATGTAATTTTGTAGCAAAATAATTGTTTTTTAAAACACAAATGTAATTTTACTCTGTTTATTAATGTTTTTACTTCATTTTTGGAGGATTTATCAAATCTTTTAAATTTATATAAATAAATAAATATTTTGTTGAGTAGGTTTTTATACAAAAACTTTTTTATGTTAAATTCACTTTATAAAAGACCCACATTTCTAACTTTCATTCATGGGGATAACATGATAATCTGACATGGTTTAGTGTGAGATTTTTGCTCATCTTT
>RJVU01067364.1:8777642-8787675 GCA_003731715.1 Anabarilius grahami | reverse complement strand
ACACACACACACACACACTCTCACACACACACACACACACACACACACTCTCACACACACACACACACACACACAGGCTTGGGAGGGTTACTTTAAAAATGTATTCCGTTACAGTTACAAAAAAGTATTCAGTAACGTAATCCAAGTACCACAATATGAAAGTAATGTAATCTGATTACTTTTGGATTACTTTTGGATTACTTCAAGGTCACATGTATAAAAAAAAGAAAGAAAGAAATTACATTTGTAAATGTAATTTTAATTATTTCTTCTCAATTTCTGCAAGTTTTTAAATTTTACACGTTCCATACTTTTGAATGGGTCTCAACAATAAAAAATATTTAAAAAATCTGATAAATTATCTATTGCAATATTATTATCAATGTTGTTGTTTAAAGTTTAAAAATATAAAAGTGACATCAGATCATAACCAAACTGAACAAGCTCGGATCAAACTCAAAATTCAAAAGATCAAAATTTCTCTTTATGTTTGTTCTGCTTTAATTTTAATGTTTAGCATTTTGATTACTTTTAAAAACTATTAAAACTAAGCAATCATGTCTCATTTCCACAACTTGGGAATACACAGCCCTGAATATACATATATATACACACACTCTCACACACACACACACACACACACTCACTCTCACACACACACAATCACTTTTCATCTTGTAGAAAAGAGGTATTCAAGTCTCTCTCTCATGTGTATGTGTGTGTGTGTGTGTGTGTGTGTTTGTGTGTGTGTGTGTGTGTGTGTGTGTCAGGAGGCGTCTGAACTCTCCTCTCTGAAGCCTCAGTTGGATGACAGTGGAGTCGCTCTATACGCTGTGGTCAAAGAGAACATCGGCATAGAGATTCAGGACTTCAGACCCTACTTCAACGGAGAGATATTCCAAGATGAGAAGGTGATTCAGATCCTCACGTTACTGTCAAACAGATGCAGAAGTCGCTCACACTGAATCCGTGTGTCTCGTGTGTTCAGAGAGGATTCTACGGCCCTCAGGAGCGCTGGATGGGCGTCTCGGGGATTCTGCGGTCCGGCGTCTGGACCAACGGCTGGAGGGCGTATCAGAACGGATACTGGGGTAACGTGCGGGGCGAGGGCTTCATCTTGGGTGCGGTTTATGTCATCGGACCACGTCAACAGGTACATGAACACAGCAAGTTTTGGTTACACTTTATTTTAAGGTGTCTTTGTTACACTGTAATTATACATTTAAGTACTGAGTAATATTAAGTAACTACATGTACTTACTATAGGGTTAGGATTAAGGTTTGGCTTGATTTTGGATTAGTTGCATGTAATTATGCATCATTTATAGTTATTACTATAGTAACTGCATGTAACGTATGTAACAATGACACTGCAAAATAAAGTGTTACCCAAGTTTTTTTTAATCAATTTAATCCAGATTCACACCACAATCACATGCATTGGACAGTGAACATGGTGATACAATGAACACACTGTAATTTGCTTTGGATTAAAGTTTCTGCCTGATGCATGAATGCAAATATTGATTAAAAACGCTTTTCTATATGGTTTTCCCACAGGGACTCCTGCTGGAGCACCGGGAGATGGAGTTCGGAGATAAAGTCAAGAAATCTGATGTGATTCAAGCTGTTAAACAGATAAAAACTGAACGTGTGTCTCTGAAATTAAAATAGTCACAAACTCAAGCAAAGCGTCCATATGTAAACACTACAGAATGATTCTCCGCTATACACATGTAGTGTGTGTGTGTGTGTGTGTGTGTGTGTAGTTGATGACAGACTGACTCTAAACTCAGATGAAGGGTTTGTCTCGATGTTTCAAGCTCTACAAACACACACCTGTCTCACCAACAATAAACACACACTGTAGTCTATCAAATGTGTGTCATTATTACTTTTGAATGCATTACTGTATTTTGAGTTTGTTTCCTTATTTTAGGGTCTTTAAAAGTTGTTTTTTATAAATAATACTTGATTAAATAAATAAATGCAAAATTAAAATAAATGTTTATAAATATAAATAATTAACAATGCCTCTTTCACAAGATGTAATATCAGTCTCTGGTGTCTCCAGAATGTGTCTGTGAAGTTTCAGTTCAAAATCCCCCACAGATCATTTATTACAGCTTGTCAAATTTGCCCCTATTTGGGTGTGAGCAAAAACACACTGTTTTTGTGTGTGTCCCTTTAAATGCAAATGAGCTGCTGCTCCCCGCCCCCTTTCCAGAAGAGGGCGGAGCTTTAACAGCTCAACAACAACAAAGCTGGAGAATCTCACGCAGACAAAATGACGACAGTGTTCAGCCTTACATTGTTCAAACCGGAGTCGACACTGATGGAGAGACTCAGGAAGAAGTTACAACTTTTAGACGTTTCTGAATGGTTAGTGGATAAATTTATGTAGTTGCTATAGTTGATTCATGTAATCTAGGGATTTTTAAAACTGTAAATGTGTTTAAACTATGTGAACTCCCTAAAACAACTTCTAGATTCTGTTTAAAACACCTCATCCATCATTTCTACATCTCAGGAGGATTTAATTTGGCAGGAAAACAGTTTGACAGGAATGTCAGATAAAGCTGAGGTCACGGTGTCATTCTGTTCTCTCTCCTGATTGGTTAATGCGTCTTTTATGCAGATTGTTCAGTTAGATATAGTGTGAGTGTGAGACGAGCGCTGATGACCAAATCAACATCACACTGTAATCATCTGCAGACAGTAAGTATAAATAAGTAGAATATATTTTTTTCCAACTCTGTAGAATTGTGAGTGACTGTGAAATGATTCTTAATTCTCATAATAATCCTAATTCAAAGCATTTTCAGTGTTGCTGTGTATAAAGAAACATCAAAAAATGGCATTACAGGATTAAATGAATGTTTCTCTCTCTTTCTTCAGTGTTCCTGCCGGATCTGGAGGGTTTGTATGTGGTGGGATTGTGTGTTGTTGCAGCGTATGTTCTGTTGGCCAACACGGATCTCTTTCTGGACCAACCGGACCAGACGGACGTGGACGCGCTGGCCGGAGCAGATCTCAGATCCACCACCGGAGGTGAGACTCCACAACATGGATCGAATTATATTTGATATATAATTTCTTGTTTTTTTCCATTTGGATTTAGGGTAAGACATTTCTCAGTGAGCTTCACCTGCACTTCCTCAGTGTTTCTGTCAGCACAAATATCTAAACATTCTTAAATCAAGATACATTTAACTGGAGAAGCAAAATGACTGAAGTGTTCTATTCTGAAAAATGTATTAAAATTAATGGACTTTGTTTAAAACAAGAAAAAATATGATTTTTCTGACCCTATTGACAGATATTTGTTCTTGTTTTAAGCACAAACTTGTTGCATTTTGACACATTTTTCAGAAAACAAGAATTAATATCTTCAGTCGTTTTGCTTCTTCAGTATCTTGATTTAACCCTTTAACTTTCACCCCTAGAAGGAGCCAATGAAAAATTATTTTTTTTAAAATTTTTATTATTGGACATATAAAAAATTACCTCAAGCTGTTTTTTGTCAAAATGTATGTTTTTATCTAAAAGATATAAAACTCTACCGTACGGTTGAGATGTCAGTTTATGGTAAATCTTATTTTACATTTGCGCTACTATTTTATGGGCTGAATAATAAACATACCTGTAACAGTGTTTGTACCTTCCATAATTATCAAAGTTCACATGAAATTAAATTTATTTTTAAAAAAGGGTGTCGGTCAATATAATATCCAGACCATTTACTGCAAAAAATGCTGTTCTTACTTAGAGTTTTTGTCGTGTTTCCAGTCCAAATATCTAAAAAATCTTAGATCGAGAAGCATTTTCTTGGCAAGTAAAAATTATTTTCTTGTTTCTTAAATCAAAATTAAGTGAGTTTTTCCTTAAAACAAGCAAAATAATCTTAATTCAAACTGAAAACAAGATTATATATCTTATTTTTGGTTTGAAATAAGATTATTTTGCTTGTTTTAAGGAAAAACTCACTTAGTTTTGACTTATTTTTTTCTAAAAACAAGAAAATAATTTTTACTTGTCAAGAAAATGCTTCTTGATTTAAGAACTTTAAGATATTTTGACTAGAAACAAGACAAAAACTCTAAGTAAGAACAGCATTTAATTCATAACAGTTTCAAAAAATTCTGCAAATTTCAATAAATTCAGGTAATTGGGCAATTTAAAGCATTTTACACAACAAGAACAGTTTTCACAACAGGAATACCTCAAGCTTTGTAAAATATCTAAGTCCATTTATCATCCATTAATTCTTTTTTTTGTCATTTTACTTGAGTTCCTGAATGTTCAAACCAGAGTTTTTCTAATTTTTTGGTTTGGCTGACAGGTTCAAACAACCAGAGTGCTTTCACACGTGTTACTGTATATTACTGTATGTTACTGTATCCTTTACGCTCTGCTGACGTGTGCGGTGTGAAACAGGCATTAGACCTACATCATACCATATAAGAGCGTGAACGCAAACACTTGCTTGATTTCACACGTTGTGAAATGAATTACCAATATTTGCAAAATGGACACTATTGCTGTCTTCTTCTTCATCAGTTTTCTCTTACAACTTGCAAAATTGCTGTCAAAGTGCTACATTTCAAGAAGAATTTAGATGGCGACTAATTAATAAAAAAGGATACACTGCAAAAAATGCTGTTCTTACTTAGAGTTTTTGTCTTGTTTCCAGTCCAAATATCTAAAAATTCTTAGATCAAGAAGCATTTTCTAGACAAGTAAAAATTATTTTCTTGTTTTCAGGAAAAATAAGTCAAAATTAAGTGAGTTTTTCCTTAAAACAAGCAAAATAATCTTATTTAAAACTGAAAACAAGATTCTATAGCTTATTTTTGGTTTGAAATAAGATTATTTTGCTTACCCCATTGGCAGATTATTTTGCTTGTTTTAAGGAAAAACTCTCTTAATTTTGACTTATTTTTCCTGAAAACAAGAAAATAATTTTTACTTGTCAAGAAAATACTTCTTGATTTAAGAACTTTAAGATATTTTGACTAGAAACAAGACAAAAACTCTAAGTAAGAACAGCATTTTTTGCAGTGTATATTATATATGAATGCAATCCAGACATGCTACATCTGCCATTTTGGCATTGCAATGTAAATTGTGTTGCTTCCATGCCATTTACAAGTCCTCTTCCAAGGCCTCATGGGATAGTAAAGTGTCTTTGTATGTATGTAACACTCACGTTTCATTACCCAATCAGTTCCTTTCCACTTATACGCAAAATAAAATACTGCATAAATGTATGTGTGAGTAACATTTATCAAATTGTATTTCTAAATTCCATTAATTGTCTGCTTGAGGGGGAAAAAAATATGTTTTTAGTTGTTCATGCATCTATAATTTGCTGTTCAGTTCAACAAATAGGCATTCAGTGAGTTAGTGTGTGTGTGTGTGTGTGTGTGTGTGTGTTTCTCAGAAGACGAGGGGAACTTTAAGGCCGTCTATCTGTGGGAGCGGACGGGAGCTGTTATTATGGCTGTCAGACGGCCAGGATGATCCTTGTGCAGAGAGGTGCGTGAGTCTGTCTCATGTTATCATGTGAATAAACACACAGGACTTACAGTGTGTGTGTGTGTGTGTGTGTGTGTGTCAGGAGGCGTCTGAACTCTCCTCTCTGAAGCCTCAGTTGGATGACAGTGGAGTCGCTCTATACGCTGTGGTCAAAGAGAACATCGGCACAGAGATTCAGGACTTCAGATCCTACTTCAACGGAGAGATATTCCAAGATGAGAAGGTGATTCAGGCATAATTGAGGACTTTTTTAAAGTAGACATTTGGGAGTTTGTTGTCAGAATATACAGTTGCAAGAATAAGTAAGTGAACCACTTGGAGGATCTGTGAAAATGTGCAAAATTTTAACAAAATAAGAGAGATCATACAAAATGCATGTTATTTTTTATTTAGTGTCCTGAGTAAGATATTTTACATAAAAGATGTTTGCATATAATCCACAAATCAAAACAGTAGCTGAATTTATTAAAATATCTCCGTTCATAAGTGTGTGAACCCTTGATTCTCAACACTGTGTGGTTACCTGATGATCCACGACTGTTTGTGTGTTTTGTGATGTTGTTCATGAGTCTCTTGTTTGTTCTGAGCAGTTAAACTGAACTCTGTTCTTCAGAAAAATCCTCCATCTCCTGCAGATTCTTCAGTTTTCAAGCATTTTTTGCATATTTGAACCCTTTCCAGCAGTGACTGTATGATTTTGAGATTCATCTTTTCACACTGAGGACAACTGAGAGACTCAAACACAACTATTAAAAAAGGTTCAAACATTCACTGATGCTCCAGAAGGAAACACGATGCATTGAGAGTCGGGGGGTGAACACTTTTGAACAGGATGAAGAAGTCCAAATTTTTCTTATTTCGCTTGAATATAATTTTTTTTTTCATTTAGTACTTCCCTTCGGAAGCAACAGAAGATACTTGCATGTTTCCTGGAAGACAAATTAAGTACAATTTACCTTGATATTTAAATTCAAAAAGTTTTCACCCCCCGGCTCTTCATGCATCGTGTTTCCTTCTGGAGCATCAGTGAATGTTTGAACCTTTTTTAATAGTTGAGTTTGAGTCCCTCAGTCGTCCTCAGTGTGAAAAGATGAATCTCAAAATCATACAGTCACTGCTGGAAAGGGTTCAAATATGCAAAAGATGCTTAAAAACTGAAGAATCTGCAGGATCTGGAGGATTTTTCTGAAGAACAGAGTTCAGTTTAACTGCTCAGAACAAACAAGAGACTCATGAACAACATCACAAAACACACAAACAGTCGTGGATCATCAGGTAACCACACACAGTGTTGAGAATCAAGGGTTCACATACTTATGAACGGAGATATTTTAATAAATTCAGCTACTTTTTTGTCTTGTGGATTATATGTAAACATCTTTTATGTAAAATATCTTACTCAGGACAGTACTAAATAAAAAATAACATGCATTTTGTATGATCTCTCTTATTTTGTTAAAATTATTCACATTTTCACAGATTCTGCAAGGGGTTCACAAACGTATTCTTGCAACTGTATATAGAGACGTTTACACTTTCCTTCGATGTTCCAGATGTGTTTCTACGGCCCGAAGCGGAGGACGATGAGGGGTTTGGGAATCGCTCGGTTTGGAGTTTGGCGGAACATCCTGCAGGTGTGGAGGAAAGGTTACCATGGCAACACGAAGGGGGAGGGCTTTGTTTTAGGAGGCCTTTATGTGATTGGACCAGAGAATCAGGTGATTCACTCCATGCATGATATTAAAATGCCACCTGATGACTAGTGAATTAGTGCCGGAAAGCCATTGGTGGTGGTGTAGCTGTATTGTGTTCTCACGTGTTTGTGTTTTCAGGGAATTCTGCTGGAGCACCATGAGAAAGAGTTTGGAGATAAAGCCGATCTCTCTGCGGTCCGGAAGGCTGTCAGCAGGATTCAGAAAACAGAAGAGACACGAGAGAATTAGATTCATATCAAATAATCCACCTTATCATCTGTGAACGTTCAGAAATAACTAGAAATCAACTCCTGAAAGTGTGTGTGTGTGTCATCTGAAAGTGTCTATGTGACAGACTGATCCTAAACTCTAATGAGGGGACAGACTTGATGATTCACACTTCAGACCACCACACACACACACACACACACACACACACAGCAGCACAATATATACACTATCAGTCAAAAGTTAGGAAACATTACTATTTTTAATGTTTTTGAACGAAGTCTCTTCTGCTCATTAAGGCTGCATTTATTTCATAATAAATACAGAAAAAACAATAATATTGTGAAATATTATTACAATTTAAAATTATGGTTTTCTATTTTAATATACTTTAAAATGTAATTTATTTCTGTGATGCAAAGCTGAATTACTCCAGTCTTCAGTGTCACATGATCCTTCAGAAATCATTCTAATATGATGATTTATTATCAATGTTGGAAACAGTTGTGCTGCTTAATATTATTTTATAACCTGTGATGCTTTTTTCAGGATTCATTGATGAATAAAATGTTAAAAAATATCAGCATTTATTTAAAATAGAAATCTTTTGTAAAAAAAAAGGTCAGTAATATTTTTAATTCTTCCTTTTTTTAAAGAAATTAATACTTTTATTCAGCACGGATGTGTTAAATTGATAAAAAGTGAGAGTAAAGATTTATATTGTTAGAAAAGATTTATATTTTGAATAAATGCTGTTCTTTTTAACCTTTTATTCATCAATGAATCCTGAAAAAAGCATCACAGGTTATAAAATAATATTAAGCAGCACAACTGTTTCCAACATTGATAATAAATCATCATATTAGAATGATTTCTGAAGGATCATGTGACACTGAAGACTGGAGTAATGATGCTTTGATCACAGAAATAAATTTCATTTTAAAGTATATTAAAATAGAAAACCATAATTTTAAATTGTAATAATATTTCACAATATTATATTTTTTTCTGTATTTATTATGAAATAAATGCAGCCTTAATGAGCAGAAGAGACTTCGTTCAAAAACATTAAAAACAGTCATGTTTCCTAACTTTTGACTGGTATATATATATATTTTTTAATTCCTCTTTGTTAAATGTAAAACAAGTCAAATTACTGTTACTGCAAACAAACATTTGTAAACATTTTAAATAAAGAAATATGATTTTCCTTTTCCTCTTTATTTTCATTCTACATATAAATCCTTTGTTAAAGTGTAGATCAAGGTCTGCATGCTTATGACATAAATCAAATAAAATACTGTGACTAATGATTTAGTAAAGTAGAAGTATTTTTAATCTCTTTAATGTTATGCCTAAAACAAAACAAAAAGAACTACACAAAATGTCACGCTTCCATGTATATATAGAGGATCCGCCTCCGAGTGAAGATTGACAGGTGCGGAATCCAATAGAAATCTTACAACCTTTTCAATGCAGCCAATCACAGAGCGGGTCACGGCAGAGAACGGTCAACAGCCGCAGGCGTCAGAAATTGCGATGCTCGCCTCAGAATGGAAACAGGTACAACTTAAACAGGCAATTCATCTGTCGGTTAAAGTGTTTGTGAGTGTCGACCAGAGAGTTCTTGTTGTTTTATTACGGTATTTCATTCACCTGTGGCGTCTTTCACGCGCGATCTTTAATGATTAAAGAAACACGGCGCGTTTCTGCCGTTATTCAGAATAGAAATTAACGGAATTGCTTCTAATCGACTTGAACACATTAAACACTCTCTATATATCGACAAGTACTGACATATAAGTTGGTTAAAGTGGTTGTTTGTGCTAGTTTGCTGTCTGAGGCGCGGAATGACACCTGAGTTTCGTGAACGCGCGCGCGTGTGCGCGGGATTACTACAGGAGCTGCGTCAGAGAAGCGCGTTCATGGATCAATCAAAAAGTGCCCAAATAATATTATTTACAACATCATCACAACATGATAAATAATCACTTCATAAAAGTAATAAAGTAAAGAATTTATCTTGTTATAATCCACTTAAAACTACCATAAATACTATGATAATACTATACAATACAATACTATTATATATGAATATAGTAAAGAAAACCTGTAAAGGTTTGCATATGTGTCTTTTGTTGGGTATCATATTTGATACACCAGGCTTTTATGGCGCAAATAGTATGATATAGTGTGAATATGGAGGGGAAAAAATTATTCAAAGGCCCAAACTAAGCAAAAATATACATTTTGGTGCAGATTCATATATTTATATGGATCAAAAAATCAATTCTCATTTGAAACACTTTTGACTTTAACTATACATAAACATCAAATACTGTAGAAGCTGTAAACACAATCACTAATCAATATTTTTTCATCTGGTACCAGCAGCTGTGAGAGTTTTGATGTTCTGACTTTATATCACGCAATTCTGACTTTATATCTCGCAATTCTGACTTTATATCTCTCAATTCTGACTTTATATCACTCAATTCTGACTTTATATCACTCAATTCTGACTTTATATTTTGCAATTCTGACTTTATATCTCTCAATTCTGACTTTATATC
>RJVU01067364.1:8708939-8776340 GCA_003731715.1 Anabarilius grahami | reverse complement strand
GACTTTATATCTCGCAATTCTGACTTTATAACTCAATTCTGACTTTATATCTCGCAATTCTGACTTTATATCTCGCAATTCTGACTTTATAATAGAATTCTGACTTTATATCACGCAATTCTGACTTTATAACTCAATTCTGACTTTATATCTCGCAATTCTGACTTTATATCTCGCAATTCTGACTTTATAACTCAATTCTGACTTTATATCTCGCAATTCTGACTTTATATCTCGCAATTCTGACTTTATAATAGAATTCTGACTTTATATCTCGCAATTCTGACTTTATAATAGAATTCTGACTTTATATCTCACAATTCTGACTTTATAAAGACTGATGGATGTGTCTGTTTTGTGACGCAGTGATCTGAGAGATCTCAGGCATTCTGGGACGAGTTCACGGCCTCCGACAGGACTGAGACTCACAGATGGAGGGTGAGACGGGTGAAGCAGATGAAGTGAATGAAGCCAGAGCGTGTGAGCGGCGAGAGCTGAACGCTGGTGTGTCTGTCTGCAGGTGAGATGGTGAGGTTGACGGTCATCAGGGGGGATGATGGTCAGCTGGGCTTCAGTGTTCGAGGAGGATCTGAACACGGACTCAGTGTCTTCATCAGCAAAGTGCAGAAAAACAGTGCTGCAGGTGAGAGGCTCTGTGTATTTATGTGTTTCCATGATGAAAGAGTTACTTAACCCTCTGGTCCTCTTCGTTTAGGGGTCACACTTGGCTCCTTCTCGGTCAAAAGTGACCGAAGCCTTGAAATTCTGACTTTATATCTCGCAATTCTGACTTTATATCTCGCAATTTTGACTTTATATCTCGCGATTCTGACTTTATATCTCACAATTCTGACTTTATATCACACAATTCTGACTTTATAACTCACAATTCTGACTTTATATCACACAATTCTGACTTTATATCTCGCAATTCTGACTTTATATCTCAATTCTGTCTTTATATCACGCAATTCTGACTTTATATCTCGCGATTCTGACTTTATATCTCACGATTTTATATCTCACTATATAAAGAGCTGGCAGGTCTGTGTGTTGGTGATAAGTTAGTGGAGGTGAACGGCGTGAGTCTGGAGAACGTCAGCATGAGCAGCGCTGTGAAGGTGTTGTCGGGTCACGCTCGCCTCCGATTAGTCGTCCAGCGCGTGGGCCGCGTGCCTGGCGTTCGCTACACTAATGAGAAAACCACATGGTGAGTGTCATTAACTCAATCAAGCAGTTTGGGGTTTATATCTGTGATGCTCAGCGCGTGTGTTTGCGTGTTTAGGGTGGATCTGATCCATCGGCGGATGGTGGTTGAGGAGTCAGACGCTCCAGTCTCGGTGTACAGCTCAGATGGAGCGCTGTGCCGAACGGTTCACCTGCATCTCTCGCACAACCAGCCCTGCCTGGGACTCAATATCCGTGGAGGACGAGAATACAACCTGGGCATCTACGTATCGAAGTCAGTACACACACAAACTATAGTGAGAGAGTAACATAAAGAATGCTGCATGCTGGGACTTTATATGCGCTGCTGCATGTAGTGGAACATTACTGTTTGTAATTTTCTTGGAAAAACTAATCAAGCTCTGATACGATGTGAAATGTGCTGTGGTGTTTTTCTTCTGTGTTTTGATGTCAAAGTTTTGTGTCGGATTGGCTGTTTACAGGCTGGATCCTGGCGGTCTGGCAGAACAGGGCGGAGTTAAGATGGGGGATCAGATCCTGTCAGCCAATGGCGTGAGCTTTGAGAACATCAACCATTACAGAGCAGTGGAAGTGCTGAAGAGCCAACCTCATGTCATACTGACTATTAAAGTGAGTGAAACACACACACACACACACACACACACACACACACACACACACACACAGAGCAGATGGCTGATGTAGCTCTCTGGTTTCTGTGTGTCAGGCTGTGCATTATTCACTCTGTTCCTGGATCAGGTATTCCTGCAAACTCATACACACTTAATGTCCATATAAACATGCCAACATTCATGACCAGGAACCAGATGGTCTGGGAGGAAATAAGTCATACTGTTCTCTGTTAACAGTTATGTTTAAGCCAGTACAGACAAAACAGTCAACCTTGTCTAACACAAACTGGGGTTTGTGAAGCTAATAATTCATTAAATCATAAAATGTAAATAAACCACAAAAACAGTCAAAATAAAGCTCTTACTAAAAGCAAATGTTTTATATATGATGTATATTTTAATATATATATATTGATATATTTTATTTGTTCTACCTGAATGTAAAGTCATGTAACTGAATTTTTGTAACAGAATTTTGACGTTTATACCGCGAACGTCAGAACTGCGAGTTCTAAAGTCAGAATTAAAAGTCAGAATTGCGAGTTCTAAAGTTCTAAAGAAATGTGAGTTCTAAAGTAAAAAAAAAAAGTGAGTTCTAAGTCAGAATTGTGAGTTCTAAAGTTAGAATTGCGAGTTCTAAAGTTCTAAAGAAATGTGAGTTCTAAAGTTAAAAAAAAAGTGAGTTCTAAGTCAGAATTGAGTTCTAAAGTTCAAAAGAAATGCAAATCCTAAAGTTCTAAAGAAATGCGAGTTCTAAAGTCAGAATTGTGAGTTCTAAAGAAATGCGAATTCTAAAGTTCTAAAGAAATGCGAGTTCTAAAGTCAGAAATGCGAGTTCTAAAGTCAGAATTGTGAGTTCTAAAGTTCTAAAGAAATGCGAGTTCTAAAGTCAGAATTGCGAGATATAAAGTCAGAATTGCGAGTTCTAAAGTCAGAATTGCGAGTTCTAAAGTCAGAATTGCGAGTTCTAAAGTCAGAATTGCGAGTTCTAAAGAAATGCAAATTCTAAAGTTCTAAAGAAATGCGAGTTCTAAAGTCAGAATTGTGAGATATAAAGTCAGAATCGCGAGTTCTAAAGTCAGAATCGCGAGTTCTAAAGTCAGAATTGCGAGTTCTAAAGCCAGAATTGCGAGTTCTAAAGTCAGAATTGTGAGTTCTAAAGTTCTAAAGAAATGCGAGTTCTAAAGTCAGAATTGTGAGTTCTAAAGTTCTAAAGAAATGCAAATACTAAAGTTCTAAAGAAATGCAAGTTCTAAAGTCAGAAATGCAAATTCTAAAGTCAGGAATGCGTGATATAAACAATATAAATTGCAATTCTGATTTTTTTCTCAGAATTTGGAGTTTATATCTCACAATTCTCACTTTATAACTCGCAATTGCGAGATATAAAGTCAGAATTGTGAGTTCTAAAGTCAGAATTGTGATTCTGAGAAAAAAAGTCAGTCTTTTTTCCTCAGAATTGGACTTTATAACTTACAATTGCAAGTTTATATCTCTCATCTTCCATAATTTCCAGTGGTAATTGACAGCTTTGATATAAATGTGGTTTCTTTTGTTCACACGCAGGAAGCCGGCAGATATCCCGCCTACAAAGAAATGGTGACAGAGTTCAGCTGGATGAATAAATGTAAGTTACTTTTTTTAGCGTTCACACAACAATAATGTGCTAATCTCTAAGCACACTAACCTTTGACCTCTGTTAGCGGGCAATGGAACCGTCTGTTCGTCCTCACGCGGGTCTGAGTCTCACTCATCCACCTCCTCGCTGTCCTCTGGAACGCCCCTCGGCTCATTGAGCGGCCTCTCCCAAGCTACTCTGCCTGTTAGCTTGCCCTTAGGAGCCGAAATGTCCGACGTCTGCGGCTCCACTGAGGCCCAGTTTCATCCAGATTCCACTGATAATGAGAGTCATTCAGAGCAGCTGCGGACGATGAGCCGAGGACCCACAGAACTGCTGCAGGACTCCGTGATCCGGAGCGATGGAGAGGATGATTGGAGAGAGTCAGGAGGGAACAGAAGGGAAGGCCGGAAAACGTCTCTGCTCATCGCTCTCAGCCGACCGAGCCCTCCGATACGCCGAACACGAAGTCATGTGACTGTGTCAGGTAGGGTTGAGTGGTTTAAAGAGATCATGTATGGTCATATTGCTCATATTTTGCTCTACCATGGTAAATATATTTTTGAGGTTATCATATTCTGTATTTTGATAATGTTCATATTAAGGTTTATTTCTGCTTTTGTCACAGAAGAGGAAAATAAACAGAAGAGAAAACAGACGGAAAGAGAGGAAGAGGGAAGCAGTCGGCTACAGCGCTCCAAAACTTTCTTCGGCCTTTTCCGAAAGAGAGATTCCTCAAGATCACGCTCCAGATCTCCCTCCCGCTCAGAGAGCAATCTGGGTAATATTGTTATACTTTTTAGAGAATCACATCGTTTCAAATATCATTTCGAACGCATATGCTTTTCATGTGTACTTAAACTTAAGGTTTTAAACTGGCTTTACACTCAAGAAAAGACAAGCATTTAACACACACTTCTCACCATCAAAAGGCAGCAGGTGCATAAATACACTTGGTGCATATTTAGATTTTCTCAGATACATCACGGTAAGTTGCCGTAAGGTCTCTCTCTCACACACACACACACACACACTATAATATGCTGTTATACTCCATATAACTCCATATAAAAGCCAGAAACTAAGCTTTTTTTTGCACAGGCCTAAAGGGTTAATGGTGCCACCTGGTGATCAATAGTTAAAATTACAAATTTTACCTCTTCCCAACAGGGAAAACCACCAACAATCAGAATGCATGATTATATGGTGTCATGGCTTTGCAATCCAAAAATGTCATTATAATGGTAGTCAATGGGGCAAAAACAACCACGAACAGTAAATGAGGGAGAAAAAATTAAAATCTGATGCTGCACAAAAACTAACAATGCATCAAAGCTAATGTTGTTACTAATCTTTGACATGCCCAAGACTGTGATAAAAGCTAAAAAAATATCCAGTCCACAATCACTTTTTATATTGAAAATAATCATTTTGTGTGTGGTTTTTTTCCCCCCCAAATCAGTGACATAATTTATGAACTTGGCAATTAAAGAGTAAAAATCCTGGATTTTTTTAAAGCATTTAGTAGTTTTGATCAGGACTGAGGTTGATTAATAGATTTATGCAAAAAAATTAGAAAAAAATATTTATCTGATAGATTTTTACAGCAGTTTAACTTAATGGATGTTTCTATCCCAAACATAACGAAAGGGTAGTAAATTTGCCCACAGTGTATTTTTGAGGTTTTGAAAATTTTCAAAGCATTTTCCCAAAATATGTATCAAAATATTGATTTGTCACCAAAAATCATTCCATTTGCTGAAACACAGAGAAAGTTGTGGCCAAATTAAGACTCAAAAACACCCCATAGTGGATGAAAACATCCCCAACAACACATAAGGGTTAAAAAATGCCTTTGTTTAAGCTAGAGTTGCATCTCCTGATCACCTCACAAGCGCTCAGTGTTTCCACAGGCAGGTCTAATGGTGATTTATCTGAGCGGGACGCTTTGAATCAGGTGCGAGAAATGGCTGTCAGATTGCTGGAGGATGAAGATGTGGACGTGCTCATGGGAGTCTGTCAGAAGGTAAGCGAGATTCAGATGATCTCACAAAATTCAAGGTTTTCTTTGTCCAGAGACAAAACTCATTTGCTGTTCTAACAGTATTTGCAAAAACGAGGGCTTCAGACGCTCGTCCAGCCGCTTCTGGCCATCCTGAACACGCCAGAGAAGCTGCTGCTGCTCCGAGAGATCAGGTGAGAGCGTGTGCAAACCAGACGCCCGTAAGATGTTGGATTAACAAACAAAAGCAGCCAAATAGCAGAGGGTTACTGATGCTGTGTAATCGATTTTTGATCTGATGATCTTGCTATACAGAAGTTCCTGTAGTTTCGTGTCTCTCTTCTCTCAGAACACTCGTGTCCTCCAGTGATCTTCCGCTCTTCAACAGCACGGTGTCTCCGTTTGAAGAGGAAGCTTATGATATTCTGAAGAGTCGCTCACGTAAATCTTCACATATTAATGCACAATGGTTCATAGTTGCTTGCAGACCCCTTCAGTACATTCTTCTTGTGTGTTTAATTTAGGCAGAAGTTCTCCTCAGGCAGGCCACGCCCCCAGACGCCACCTCATCACACCTGCACCAGGTCAGCATCATTTTTTCTTTTATATCCATCAATAATTTCATCTACTGAACCGTAGGGCTGGGTAAAAAATTTTGATTTCTCGATTTTAATCGATTCTCATTTTTACGAACCGATATCGATTCTTAAATCCCAAGAATCAGTTTTCAGTTGATGAATGAGCAGAATATGAAGTGCCTCCCATCCAATAAATCGCAATAATCTTTGTGCTTTGATATGAAGCAAAGTCTCAGATTTCAAATGACGTCCATCTTATTATGAGATTCAAAAAATAAATACCGTTTTGGCGCTGTTTAATGTGGCGTGACGGATCGCTTTAGCGCCTCAGTTAAAGAGAAGCATGTGATCATCCTCTCCTCCGCTTTAATACAGTTACAGTGAAATAAACATGCATGAACATCTGAAGGTATGTTAAAATATACAGTACAACTTACTGAAATCCGTATCATGTCTCGTGTAATCGCTCAATCAGTGTTTCAACCTCGGAAAGACTCGATAAAACAGCTTGTAAACAATGTCACGTCACATTTACCTCAGAAAAACATATTCAGTGACCATAAACTCATTAGTCAGCTAGAAAAGTGCTCTAGAAAGCAACATTCTGATAAATATAGCTATGCACCGTTACATATTCATTATATTTTTTAATGTTCTTCAATATTTAATGCATGTTTGAATATCAGTTATGATAGCTGTGATTTAAATGTTTATATTTAAAAAAAAAACTAATTGGAGTAGAAATATGATTATGTAACTCTAAACTTTATTTATAATAAAAACATCATTAAGTGTAATTTAAGTGTTTGTATATAAATAAGTTAATTTAACCTTCAATATTATTATAGTAGTACCAGCTGACTCTCATGTGTAGTTTACAGCATTAGTTGAGAGATTTTTTGCCATGTACTGAAACTGAAATACTACATCTAAAATAATCGATATCGAATCGAAATCGTAATCGAATCGAAAGCATGTGAATAGTAATCGAATCGTGAAAATTGTGTCAATACCCAGCCCTACTGTACCGGCACTTGACCAGCCTTTAAAGTCAAAATCAAGTTCAATTTATTTGTATAGCGCTTTTTACAATACGCATCATTTTAAAGCAGCTTTACAGGAAGTGACAGTGTTAGCGCTGGGCAATATGATGATATATATCAATGATACAAGATCAGGCTATATTGTGTTGTCATTCCTGGACTTGTTGTGCACTATTCATCAACACACATTATTCCCAATAATAACTGGAAAGTGTATCTCTCTCTGCCTCAGATGTGCATGGTGGATTTGAGCTGCACACTTCAAAAGACAAGGAGAGACACAGTCAGCTTCTACAAGGTCTCGAGCAGCTCCGTTTGTCCTCGTATCAAGACCAGAACGAGTCACTGCACATGTCCGGAGCCTTCAGCCCATTACTGGACGTTCCTGTGGACACTTACACTCATTCAAACTCATTATCGTCCTCCAGGGCGCTCCTTCCCAACTGGCTACTGGCGGAGAATGTGCGTTCGGACTCTTCCCAGACATCAGACAACGGTTTCGCCCGTTCAGATGACACATGTGTTCATTCACAAAGAGGAAGAGCTACTGTCAAGAATGGGCATTCGAAGAGTAAATCAGACGGAGCGGATGTGCTGTTTACTGTAGTGGACGTTCCTCGCCACAAGAGGCCGCTGCTCTCACAGGTCTTTGGTTCCCTTAAGAAGTGCCATAGTTCAACAGTTACGCCCGCAGGACAGTCTGTGCAACAGCAGCTGCATGAGACGCCTGCAAATGATGAGCCAGAGTTTGAGCTCACTACAGTCCACATCAGCAAAACCAAGCAGTCTCTGGGTATTCAGTTTTCTTTTCCATTTCTTTTCAAAGCGAAGCAAGTGTGTTTGATTTTTTTTTTTTGCTTTTTTGCACATCATTATTTTTGTCTCAATCTTGAATAGAATAACTTCCCCTCCCTCTTGCAGCATCTCTTCTCATAATAGGGAAGAAAAGATGAGCGCAACTTCCCTTTCATGCAGACTTTAACGGGGTCATATACGAGAAATCAACTTTTCCTTGATTTTTTTTCTACAACGCAAACATGCTCTGATTTTCAGAAGTCAAAAATAGTAGGATAGAGTCAGATGTGGTAAAATGTGTTGTAGCTTGTGCTGTTCTGCTCATTGTTTACATCTTTTTTTTTTTAAAGAATTTAATAAAGTAATTTTTTGTTTTTATTTTATTACATAGTTTGTACATACACACCACTGGTTGAGAACCACTGTCTTAAAATCACAGCAGCAAAAAAGATAAATAAAAATTAAATAAATTATCATAAATTAAATTCACTAAAACTTTAGTGGACATTCAAGGAAAACAAACAAATAAAAACGGGTATGGAAGAGGATTAGGGTTAAGTAATAATAAAAAAAATAAAACCATCTCGAGATTGAAGTCATTATAATTGCGAGATTAAACTAGTTAAATTTTGAGAACAAAGTCGTTGTTTCGAGAGAAAAACACGTTAAATTTCAAGAAAAAAAGTCTAAATAAAATGTTGACAAACTTTTGAGATTTTTTTGAGAATAAAATCATTGTTTCAAGAGAAAAACTCTGAATTTTGATTAAAATCAGCGTTTATTCTCAACATTTTATTTTGACTTTTTAATCGAAGTTTAACGAGTTTTTTCTTTAAAAAACAACTTATTCTCAACTTAATTAGCTTATTCTCGACATTTTATGTACTTTTTTCCTCAAAATCTAACTTTTTTTTTAACACGACTTCATTCTCGACATTTTGACTTTTTTCTCAATTTTACGAGTTTTTCCTTAACACGACTTTATTCTTAAAATTTCATGATTTTATTCTCAACATTGGATTTTTGACTTTTTTCTCAAAACACAACTTTATTCTCAATTTAATGAGTTTATTCTCAACAGTTTATTTAGACTTTTCTTCGAAACACAGCAACATTATTCTAAAAATGTAATGTTTATTCTCGACATTTTATTTAGACTTTTTTCTCGAAATTTAACGAGTTTAATCTCACGTTGTAGTGACTTTAATCTCAAGATAGTTTTATTGCTTGGCCCTAATCCTCTTCCGTAATTCGGTGACCCCGTTAAAGCTGGCATAACATTTCTAATGGTTTTCTAAATGCATGTTGTTGATTTTCTTGTGAGCGATTGAAACATGCATGCTTAATTGTTTCTTAATTTGACCTAGTAATTGTTAATTAAAATGTCACAACTGGATCTTCCAATTAAGCTGCTTACTTGTGTCGTCCTATCCACTGGTTGTTAATTCGATTTATAGATGATAAATCGAATTAACAACCAGTGGATAGGACGACACAAATAAGCAGCTTCACTCAGATGTACATCAGAATATGGAAAAGTGTGACGCTGCTTTCATTTCGTGTGTAGTCTAATCTTTAATTCCTCGGTGGGTAATTTATGATATAATTGAAGTGCAGGTAATTATGTCCAGTGATATGTGTGTGTGTGTTGTGATCAGGGATCAGTATATCCGGAGGATCAGAGTCCAGGGTTCAGCCCATGGTGAAGATTGAGAGGATTTTCCCAGGAGGAGCTGCATCTACTAATGATGCTCTGCGGGTAACAGACGATGAAGCCCTGTTGATCAATGGCAGCACGTGTGATTAGCTCATGCTGAGTCTGTGTGTCTGTTCTTGTGTCTCAGGCCGGTTTTGAGCTGGTGTCGGTGGATGGCGTCTCTCTGCAGGCTGTGACCCATCAGGATGCTGTGGAGATCATTCGGCAGGCCTTCAGTAACAAGAACATCAACCCAATGGAGCTTGTGGTCAAAGTTCCCAGAGAGCCCAGAGTCTCATGACCAGACACGATGCCTTAGCGTATGTATTTCATGACATTTGACCAAATCATCATTCAAGAATGAAGAACAAACACTAACTGGGTGAATCTCATAAGTGTGGCGATGTGCGACATTCACCCTCTTTGATTAGAAGACTGTTAAAGTGGCGATTTCACTATTTGTTTCATTTAAAATACATCAAACTTGCCCTGAAAATAGCCATAGATGCTGTTAAAGTGGCTAAAGATTGACTACCAAACTACCATTACCAAACAAACATTAACTTGAACTTAAATAGTTTGAGGAAATTATCCTTAAAACATACTTTATGAACGGCTACAATCCAGTAACATTTAGCAGAATCATGTCGGGAAAATAAAGTGACATCACCCGAGTCTGTCTGTATGATCACAGACAAACGCTCAAAAAATATATATTTAGAAATCACAACAATCCAACATAATGTAAAGACATTCCAATAAATCCTGGTTTATTTGCTCTGGTAACACAAAGATCAGTATTTTCAAGAACATAAATATCGAATAAAATACCAGTACAGGTGATTCATTGCAGGTGTTTAATTACAAACAGCTCATAGGAACATTAAATATACAGCACGAAAAATATACAATGTATTGGCTTCATACAAATACTGTTAATTAAAAAAATTATAATACCACCACAATCACCCACAAGATACAGAGCAGTTAAACGCACGCCAGCAATGCTTTGGTCTATTCACAGTGGCTACGCATCTATTTATGTGCACAATGAGGTTATTCAATATTATGTGACTGTATGTGAATCTAAAGTGTGCAGTAATGCTTTTTTTTTGGTACATATATAACAGTCAGTTGCTTTTATCAAAGAAGAGATCATACTCCTCACTTTAGTATTAAATAGTGCCACGTTCACCTCATGTCAGAATTACTGTAAGAGATGCTCACGACTCGGAAATTAGTTATCAATGTTTATGGATGTATGTGTAGCTGTGTTGTTGTTAAATGCAAAATACTTCATAAATGCATTAAACTATTGAAGAACGAAAGCCATTTTGTGAGGCTGCTTGAGCTTCAACTCTGAATTCCCAGCTTTATAATTATGAGTTTCAGAGCATGAGTAGCTTTTACTAATCAGATACTCAATAACGATAATTCTGACATGACGTGATCGCAGTATAACTGTGCTTTAGGAATCGAGACACTGAGCAGAAGTGTATTTTCTCATGTTAATGAAGGGGAAAGCCACGAGTAGTTTGGTATATCGCATAAACATTGAATGGAAACGGCAAGATAGGAAATCATGCGCTTAAACTACGATGGAAATGCATTTACTGGATAAACTCCTGGATGCGCAATGAAAAAAAGTCACGTGACTTTTCCTCAACAGAGGATGTGATTGGATAACTGGACTAACAAACGGACCAATCGCATCACAGCAAATGTTAAAGATTTGGTTTTCTTGATGGGAATGGTGCTTTATTTTAAAGTTTAATTTTGTACTTTGCATGGAAACAGAGATAATGACACAAAAGTGCACTTCTGTGAGTTTACAAACATACTGTATGGAAGCTTGTGTCCGCTACTAAATAAAATTAAAAAGGTTATTGCAACTTTTTATCTCACAATTCTGACTTTTTTTTCTCGCAATTGCGAAATATAAACTCGCAATTCTGAGAATGAAAGTCAGAATTGTATGATATAAACTTGCAATTGCATCTTAAAGTAGCTTAAAAAGACTTAAAAATTCAGAATTGCGAGATAAAAATTCAATTCTGACTTTATAACTTGCAATTCTGACTTTATAACTTGCAATTCTGACTATAACTCACAATTCTGGCTTTATATCTCGCAATTCTGAGAAAAAAAGTCAGAATTGTATGATATAAACTTGCAATTGCGTCTTAAAGTCGCTTAAAAAGTCAGAATTGTGAGATATAAATTCAATTCTGGCTTTATATCTCGCAATTCTGGCTTTTTAACTTTCAATTTTGACTATAACTCGCAATTCTGACTTTATCTCGCAATTCTGAGAATAAAAGTCAGAATTGTATGATATAAACTTGCAATTGCATCTTAAAGTCGCTTAAAAAGACAAAGTCAGAATTGCGAGATATAAATTCAATTCTGACTTTATAACTTGCAATTCTGACTATAACTCACAATTCTGGCTTTATATCTCGCAATTCTGACTTTATAACTTTCAATTTTGACTTTATAACTCACAATTCTGAGAAAAAAAGTCAGAATTGTATGATATAAACTTGCAATTGCATCTTAAAGTCGCTTAAAAAGTCAGAATTGTATGATATAAACTTGCAATTGCATCTTAAAGTCACTTAAGAAGACTTAAAGTCAGAATTGCGAGATATAAATTCAATTCTGACTTTATAACTTGCAATTCTGAATTGTGAGATAATTTTTTTTTTTTTTAAATCGCAATTACCTTTTATATTATTTCATGGCAGAAACAAGCTTCCATACACACTGTGTGCCACATGTGCCTAAAAATAATTGGCACAGAGTCAATTAAATGTAGTTGCACCAATTATTAGGCCGCATAAATTATGTAACAAACTGTAACAAACAAGCTATGCTGTGCACAGTTTGAGTTTTTTGCATTTTATGCAGAGCACATTTGTGAAATGAGTGCGGCAGTAGACGAATACCTAGTTTTAGAGTGACAATTTCCCATTACATGTTCCTCAAACCATGTGATGAAGATGATTTCAGATCTCGGTTGCAGCGATGTCGTCGAAGGTGACTTCATTTCCGCTGCTCTCATCGTCCTGGTCTCTGGACTCCAGCTCGAGGCTGAGTTCACGGAGCGATCGCTCTAGATCGCGGTTTCTTTTGTACATCTGCACGTAGTTCTGCTGTAACTGTTTCTGGTATCGAATCACTTTCTCTTTCTCCTCTTCCCAGCTCTTTCTCTCGCTCTCGAACGCAGTGGCCCGATCGGACGAATGCTGGCGTTCATAAGCGAGCTCCGCCTTCAGCCTGTCCATCTGCTGCTTGGAGCCTTTCAGCTCCTCGCTTTCGTTGGCCAGCCGCTGATCCTCGGCGGAGGAGGCGCTCAGAGCCTCCCGCAGGTGGGACGACTCCTCTTCCAGGCGGCTCATTTTCTCTCTGAGCAGCTCGCTTTCGCTCTTGCGCCGCTGTAGTTCGTTCTCGCAGACCTCGAGCTCCAGGGTTCGTGTGCGCGAGGCCGTGTGCGCCTCCTGCAGCTGACTCTGGCACGTCTGCAGCTCCGCACGAACCTCCCTCAGCTGCCCGCGCAGCGTCACCAGCTCACCAACACGCTGCGCCAGATCGGCCTGCAGGTCCTTCAGCTGCTGCTTCAGCAAGGAAATCTCACCAGACTTCTGGCACACCTGAAGGGTACAGCAGCGTGTGAGACAAAATTCAGGTCATTAAATGTCATAAAACATCTTAAATAGTATAACAAACTATCATTTAAAGAGGACCTATAATGCCCCTTTTTCACAAGATGTAATATCAGTCTCTGGTGTCTCCAGAATGTGTCTGTGAAGTTTCAGCTCAAAATCCCCCACAGATCATTTATTATAGCTTGTCAAATTTGCCCCTATTTGGGTGTGAGCAAAAACACACTGTTTTTGTGTGTCCCTTCAAATGCAAATGAGCTGCTGCTCCCGCCCCCTTTCCAGAAGAGGGCGGAGCTTTAACAGCTCAACAACAACAAAGCTGGAGAGTCTCACGCAGCCAAAATGACGACAGTGTTCAGCCTTACATTGTTCAAACCGGAGTCGACACTGATGGAGAGACTCAGGAAGAAGTTACAACTTTTAGACGTTTCTGAATGGTAAGTGGATAAATTTATGTAGTTGCTGTGGAGTTGATTCAACTCATCCACTAGCATGTGCCGTCATGTTCATCTTTTGTGTTGAATTGACCCTCCTTTGTGAAGCAGTCTGGCGTAAAATGACGGCATAACAACAACTTTCGACTCCTCACCTCCCATTTGGTCTCCTCCAGTCTGGGGCCCAGCTGGGTGTGCTCTCGTTCGAAGGAGGCGCAGCGCTCCTCGAGCCTCTGTCGCTCCTGCAGGAGCTGCGTCATGTCCTCCTGCAGCTTCTTCTTCTCCTGCTGCAGCTGAAACACCTGGAGCTGCAGCAGCTGCTGCTCTCGCTGCCCTTTTTGAGACGCCTTCTGCATTTTAGCCGCACAGGTCTGTCTGAACTCCTCCATCTCCAGTTCTGTGCGCTTCTGTCTCTCCTCGTACACCTGCATGAACACACACAAGCATATAATCTGTTAAGAAACTAGTGTTCAATTTGAGTTTGTATGTTTAAGGCCCATTAACACCGTCTGTCACTTTAAATGCTGGAGCGCTTTAAATCAGGGTGGATTCTGATTGGCTGTCCATGTTTTTATTGTTCATCAACTGGAAAAAATCACTCTGAAAGTGATTCCAATGATATCATTCTTCTGTGTTGTTATCGTTATAGTTGTGTTGTGTACTCCGTATTCTCTTAAAGTTGGAGCCATAAATTTCGTTCCCTTGATTTATAAATAGTGCACATGATTTACTGATTCATTCCCTCGATTCACTAAATAGTGCGCATGATTTACTGATTTATTCTCTCGATTTATAAATCGTGTGCATGATTTACTGATTCATTCCCTCAATTTACTAAATAGTGCGCATGATTTACTGATTCATTCCCTCGATTTACTAAATAGTGCGCATGATTTACTGATTCATTCTCGATTTATAAATCGTGCGCATGATTTACTGATTCATTCCCTCGATTTACTAAATAGTGCGCATGATTTACTGATTCATTCCCTCGATTTACTAAATAGTGCGCATGATTTACTGATTCATTCTCTCGATTTATAAATCGTGTGCATGATTTACTAATTCGTTCCCTCGATTTATAAATAGTGCGCATGATTTACTGATTCATTCTCTCGATTTATAAATCGTGTGCATGATTTACTAATTCGTTCCCTCGATTTATAAATAGTGCGCATGATTTAGCGATTCATTCCCTCGATTTACTAAATAGTGCGCATGATTTACTGATTCATTCCCTCGATTTACTAAATAGTGCGCATGATTTACTGATTCTTAATTCCCTCGATTTACTAAATAGTGTGCATGATTTACTGATTCATTCTCTCGATTTATAAATCGTGTGCATGATTTACTAATTCGTTCCCTCGATTTCTAAATTGTACGCATGATTTTGCAAATCGAGGGAACGAATTAGTAAATCATGCGCGTGCACGATTTAGCCTACTATTTTTTTTCCTGCATGTCATGTGCGGGGCTTCGTAATGTACACATTGCCTTCATGGTAAACTAATTAATTTCATGACGGCTGAGATTTATTTTCATAAAATGGTCCTAAAAGAAATAATCTCCTGGTTTCCTACCATCATCACTCTCAGTAGAGATGAAATCGCACACACCTGACAGATCGCCGCTTCATTCTCATCCAGGTTTTCCCTGAGCTGCTGAAGCTCCTGGTCTCTCTCCCTCAGTTTCTCCTCCAGGTCTCTCACGATGGCCTCGTAGGCCTCGATGGGTGGAGGCGACGGTCTGCCGGAGCCCATGTCTGACAGCAGCTGACAGCGGCCACCCAGAGAGCCTGTGCTCTTACTGGACGAGGAGCGTCCGCTGTCTGAGTTCGAGTGTCCGTGATGTTTGGTCACCTCGCTTTGGGTATACACGGGGCCGTTGTACACTGGGAGGTTTGTTAAGGAGTTGCGTGCCGTGTCCGTCATGGTAAAAGACTGACTGAACAAACCGTTGCGAGCGCCGCTGTAAGAACTGCGTCGCTCCATCGTTACGGACGTGATGTCTTCATCTTCTGGAGAAAACAAGCTGAGGTTTCCTTGGCTTCCTGAGAGACCGGCGCCAAGCCGCGGAGACAAGTACTGCACGGCGTTCCGGTTCTTGGGAATAACAGGTTTGAAGGCAGTGGGTCTGATTATGGCCTGCTGAATATTCTGGGAGAAAACAGAATGGGAAATCATGAGAAACCTCAGCGTATAACTTGTAATAAGTGATAAAAATACATGTGGCTCAGCTTTTAGTGACGTGATGGATCTACTGTATGATTCTCAATTTTTGCCCAGTATCATGTGCCTAGATCAACTTTGTCCTGGAACAATATTACTAGCAGCCAGTCAGATTTTTGGTATAGCAAAAGGCCTTGATAAGGTTAGGCTTCAGGCCTTGAGAGCCAATCTTAAACTTCATGGTTTGGATTTTAGGATACACCAATATTTAAAATTTGTTCAATACCAATAGGCTGATAACAATTTTCATTTGACTGATTACTAGTAAATGGGTGACATTGAATTTCTTTACTATTTTGTCTTAATTTAAAAATAAAGCACTAATAAGTTAATTAAAAGGTATATATGAAATGAAAAATAAAGTAAGCAATAAAAATGTATTTAAAAATGTAGGCAGCACAATACAGTACAAATAACACTGATATTCATTTTGAGATTCCCTAAAGATTACATTTAACACTGTTATTAAATAATTTGTGTTTTTAAAGACTATATATATATATATATATATACACATATATATAAATAAATTAAATTGAATTAAATTAAAATGTTGATCATTTAAATATAATAATTTTATAATATTGCCCAAAGTATAGATTTATTTAAAATTTGAAGTATATATTTTGGGATTTATTATGATAGGACAGTTAAAGATTACATTTTAACAGTGTTATTAAATTATTTAGGGCAGTTTAGGACAGACAGGTAGCGACAGGAGAGTCTAGAAGGGAACAGGATCATTTTATTAATCTCTAATCCTGTACTCACCCTTTCTAACTGTCCAGACACAGGAACCAGTTTCGGAGGCCCATCCACACCAGCCATTCCCACATCCAAATGATTATCATTCCAGTCCCTTATCAAGTCCTCATGGGAATATGAACGAGTCCCGAAGCCTTTCGCTCTGCTAACGATGCCCCTTCTCTTGCTGGACGGAGTTCGACTTCCAGCCTGAATGTCCTGCGAGGCGTCGGACAGCAGTCGTCCGGAGCCCAGCGTGCCCTTGCGGAAGTTGGTACTGACCTCTATGTTGGCTCGGTCGGGATAAGTTATGTGGGTCGGCTTCATGCTGCTGACGGCACCCATCGCTCCCATTCGAGGAGGTGAGTTCGGATGGAGGCGAGGGTCCAGGCCTGGTCCTGGATGGTCAATGGACACGGGGAGAGACTGGACCAGCGCCATCGCTGATGACACGGGAGCTCAGAAAACCTGCACAGAGATGAGACACAAGTTATTGGACGCATTAATGGAGGTGGAGAGTTGACTTCCCTATGTGATCTTGACTGGTCAATGTGGTCAATATAACAGTCCTGCTGGTCTTCTCATCAGGGTTCATCATGAGCACTAACTCACTTGCGCTCAGCATATGGGATTAATCTAGATTAGATTAAAGAATCCCAGTTTGATCTGCCTCAACAGTTTCAAACAATACGAGCGCTAAAGCTGATTAAATCTGTCCTAACCGTTCATAACATCTGTCAAGGAGAAGCGGCGGGTTGTACTTCTGTATTTCAGAATGACTTTTCAAACTAGTTAAACAAGTTTAAAACACTTTGTACAAAGCTAGATGGGAAGATCCATCCCAAACTCAGGTCATTAGTTGAGTCTGACCAGGTTGGGCCGTTCAAACTGATTATGATTCCTTTGGTGGAGCAGAAATTACACATTTAACCTTTAAACAACCTTTTAACCAATAGTCTGCACTGACTACGAAGACATTGGCAGGAAAAACATAATTTAAGAGGTGGGGCAAGTCTGGAGAAAAGATCATGAAGACAAACATTTGTTATAATAATGTGAATTATTGTGAATCATTCACGAACATGACTCATTAAATTGGTCGATCTAAGTCTAGAATTACTACCATCTCCTCCCACATTTAAAAATGTGTCTTACCAACTTCGTCACTTACAACTTCTTCCACATGAACTTCAAGCATCAAATTCAAAGCTTTGATCTTCAGAACATTCTCACAGCTGTTTGTTCTTTCACAACGAGGCACAAAGTCACTTTCCAGACCCTTCACCGCCTCTGATCCTCTGTGGTGGAATGAGATTCAAACCTTCACATGATCAGCTGAGACCATTACAATTAAACGAGCACTCAATTAACCACAACCATAAAAAGGAACTGTTGTATAAACTAGATTAGTACTAATCTAGTTTATACAACAGTTCCTTTTTATGGTTCTCTGATTGGCTGAGAGCCGTGCGATTATTCCCCCAGTATCAGCACTGGAACTGTTTCTCCGTTTATATCACTCCGCTGGCAGCGACTGTCATGGCAGTCAAGCAAATCCACCATATTTTTTTAAATACTTCTGTTTTTATTTCACAATGTAGTTTTAAGAGTTTTTTTAGGCAAGAACCTAGTTATTTAGACCTCAGATATGTGACTCATATATAAACATAGCGACTATTTTACAATTTGTTTTACGCTTTCGCAGATGCGAGCTCCAGGTCGTTCAGCTTCATCTCACCCAGTCCTTCATTTGCCACTGGCTCTTATGAAGATAGTGATTAAATGAGATTTAATTCATTTGGGGTATATCAAACGGTCAATCTTTGGTCTTAATCTATTATTTGTTCCAGAGCAAATCGATTTTGGGTTAAGAGGAAAAGCAAGTTTCATACTTTATATTTAGGCTATATTTAACTTAAATCCTGTACTAGAGCGCTACTTTTGTTTAACTGAACTGTTTGCTTGTGTTTTTTATTTATTTGATTGTGTTTATCATTTGCTTGCATTTGTCTTTTATAATAGCTATTGCTGTTCATTTAAATATTGTTGATCAATAAATATTATTTTATATAAATAATATGTTATATTTGGTATTGAGAAAGGGTCCGTCAATATTATCAGTGAAAGTTACATTATTACGCCATCAAAGCCTCTTTAAATGTGAGTCTGAACAAGGAAGTTGTTTTAGCACTGTAGGAAATCCCCTTAACTTTTAAAAGGACAAAGATATCGCTAAACTGATTTTTTCAAATGGATATAATATTATGGACATCGATCTGAAGAATGAATGCTATATCAGATGCAGGTAATACACTCGTTTAGTTAGATCTCCCTCTCTCATAATACCATAATACTCTACAAAATACAATAAGCTTCAGTGAAGCGACTAAACGTTTCTTCGTTACTAGTTTTAAAATGACGTTTTAGAATTAGTAAAAGGAGGCTTGGGCTCAACTCTGAAACTTGAGATTTTAAGTAGTTCTGCACAAAAGAGGGTTTTCAAAGACACTCCATTGTTGTTCTTATTTATTTACACACTCGTGCCGTCGAACTGTTGTATAAATGCAATATCACACTCGTAGCCGTGCGATATGTCTCTATATCAGCACGCTGTGAATGATAACCTACGGCCAAATCACAGCCGTGCTGATATACAACCTCATGTGATATTGCTAATTTATTCTTCAGTCTTGCCATTGTGCACTATTAATAATTGCTTGTGTTGTACAACATTTGTAAGTGACTTTGCATAAATGAATAAATGTTAATATAATGAACCACTGACTGCCTGAAGTGGTTCATGTTTCATGAGCTGAACTGAGGTCAGTGTTTTGAGTCATCATGCATGACCAAATGCACCATACAGCTTTATGCAGGATCACTGACACTGATCTCTTCCTGAATGACATTAAATACACGTCTCGGTCTCACAGAGCTACGCTGATCATCTTCAGCATACAACACACGGCTTACAAGTAAACATTACGGTGTCGTATTCAGAGTTCTGTGTGGAGCAGGAAACACACCAAAACAGCGTGACTTGAGTGAAAAAGCCTTTCAGCATTTGCTGCCTCCTACTTTCCTCTGACAAATCTGACATTTTCTCAGAGACAACGATGAGATTAAATAGAGAACAATAAGGTATTTGCTTAAAGTCACATGACATCAAAATGTCATTTCCTTTTTTTTTTCTATTCAAGCATCCCGATTCACACGGAAGTTCATCACATTACAGAAATACAACGTGTTGTAAATGTTGCCACATGTTGACCTGTTTCTCTGGAGACTCTCAGATTTGCCAAGACTTCAAAGTCTGCAATCAAAAGACAAGAGATCTCGATATGCTCCACATTCATTTCATAGCTCTAAACTCTCCGGTTCACACGGAACTGGATATTGCAGTTAATAATTTGAAATGCAAGTCAGTTGAGTGAAAAAAAATAAAGGTCTCGAAATGAAACGTATTTTAACCTGAGCGCCACATTTTTAGAATGCTGCGTCATGCATGAGACGCTGCAATGGTCAAACGTGTCCATCTAGTGCGTGTTTACATTGAAAAACAATGGAAAAATAGCGCAGTGGAATGGAAAAATCACCCCTTACTCTTCTACTATGACTCATTTGAACCTGATTTATTTCTCCTGAGGAATATTAGGAGAAGAAAAGTCAATACTTTGTTTAGTCTCTGAGCAATGAGAGTCTCTTTAGCGAGAAAATGGTTTTAAGATTGAAGTCAAACATTGTTTCAACACACACACATACACACACGGTTCTCTGTTAGTCACATACCTGATGTTAAATCCTGCATGTCGTCCGATTCTGTGACACTGATACTGATGAAGCCGTGTGTCCCTCAGTCCGCTTCACTTTCTCTAACTGAAGTACTTCAGTCTCCCTCTGTCTCAGTGTGTGTGTGTGTGTCCCTGAGGGAAACTCATTTCTCCGTTGCACGTGTAAAATGTTCTCAAACCCCTTCAAGCGCTCACGCTCTTTCTCTCTATCTCTCCCTCCCTCTCCGTCCTTCAGTTTCTTAATTCTTGTCTTCGTTACATCAGTACCCATGGTGTGTTATGGGAATATTTCACGATTAAGCAATACTGACAACGCTACAGAACGATTAAACGCAACAACGTGACTCACGCTCATAGTTTCATCTCTTTTAGGCCACATACACACTACAAAGTTTCAATGGTTCTGAACTATGACATAAAACAAGACAAAACCAAGCTTTAAAATAAGCTTGCAAACAAACAAGAAATTAAGGTATTTCTTATTTTAAGACCTGGAAATATCATGGAAATTAATCAAATCTTAAAACACCATCGGTATATATATTTTTCTATATGTGCCAAGATCTAAAATATTTTATGGGGTAGTAAAAATATCTTTTAAAGATGTTTAAGTGTGAAAATGTTCACTATCCTGTTTAAAAAGACACTTAACATTCAGTAATATTATTGATTTGATTCCATTGACACAAAATAAACTGAATTGAGCTGAAAAATGACACGATCCAACAGTTATTGAACTGAACCGAATCAACACTGAACTGAATTTATCTAAATAACGAACTATTGTCTTCTGTAGAGCTTCTTTACAGCTGAATTTATTAATTTAGCAACATTGACACTGTTATTTTCCTGTTTTATTACTGTGAAGCTGATTTGAAACAGTCTGTAAAATAAAGCTGACTTGACTAATGATGTGACTAAATTAGAGATGCACCAATATGAAAATTTTGTCCGATAACCGTTTATATTTGAAAGCTGATAACAGATATATTGGCCTATAAACCTAAACACAAATTTTTATATAATTTTTGAGAGCCTGATTACAAAAACAAAAGTCTCATCATTAAAATCCATGTCCCAAACACACAATTATAATGTTCTCATTATGCAAATATGCAATAAAGGTTTCATTAGCATTAAAACTACAAACATGCGTTTCCGAACACCTCCAGATGTGGATCAGATCACCTCGTCTGCACCCGTATTTAATGCTGAGAAGGATGTTAATAGCAGGCGTAAACTGGAAGCTGCCTGATTCAGTTTTTAGAAGAGCTAATTTTGCATCCTTGTAAAGTATTCTGGGCCGGCCCCGATCCACAGATCTGTGCGATTAAACCTCAGGCGCATCACAAATAGATCTCGGCGTGGAAAATCTTTATACTCTGATTCACACACAGATCATCTGAGTTTATCACAGTCTAGATCGTATGTTGAAACACATCAGGTGAACCCAAAACCAACTAATTACGACCAATTAGTTGATTTTGCGTTCAAATCGGTATGAGCGATGCTAACTGTAAACAGAGAGCGACAGTGACAAATGAAGCCGTAAATGCAAACACACATTAAATACATTATCACACTTCCAGAGGAAAGTTTTGAATGAGTGTGCTGTGCTGGTGTATATATAGGCTAGTGTAAGTAGGCTACAACGTGCCGTGTGTGTCTCTCTCAGGTCCTGTAAATGGGTCACGCTGGACACAGTTAAACTGGTTCTACAGGCAGAGCGAAGCGACAAGAACAGAACGAGACAAGAAAATATATTCAGGATCAGCGCCAAAACACACACACCTTTAGTCAACGTTCATCCACACACATCTCCGTCTGTTTTTTCATCATTCATGTGATGCTCAAGAAAAAGACACCATAATGGCTCAAACTCAACAACCAGACGATAACTAAAGAGTTTTAATAATCGTTCTAATTCTATGAGAATAGTGAGTCCACACAATAACTGCACTAATAATGAAGAACGATCAGAGCGAACGATAAAAACACTGACAGCCAATCAGACTTTAAAGAGCTTGAGCATTTAAATCAGCAGACAACAAAACTGCAGCACGCAATTATGATCAACTAAATGTTATCATGCGCTGGTGTGGACACTAATATAGTTACCATTCTTGGAGTGAACGGGCCTTTAGGACTGCAAGAACTAATAAATATCAATAATCAAAAATGCGGACAAACCTGGTTAGTGACATCACTTTTGATGCACCGAAATTAATTTTTTAGCGAAATCAAAATTCAAGTTTTCATTTTTAAAACACAGCATTTTACTACAAAATTCTAAATGGCCGATATTGGAAAATTGGATATCCCCAAATCTGACGAGGCCACTTTTATGATTTTTGGACGAACCGTTTAGAAGTTATAAACAAAAATTGCCATTTTTCGTATCTCTGACCAGTAGGTGGCGCTGCCAAAACATAGCATGTAACCTCAGGTCATGCTTGTGATGACATGGACCAGGTCTGGTCTGAATACGATAAAGCGTTGAGGAGATACAGCAGTACATCTATTTTCACAAGCACTACGTAAAATTAATTTGCGCGTTTTTCGAAAACAGTTTGACTTGAATTTCATAACTTTATGTCGGCATGGTCTGAAGATGATCTGGTTAAATTTTCGTGAAAATCAGAGCAATGGCCTAAGAGGAGTTAGGAAAAAGTAGGTTTTTCGGAAAAATCTAAATGACGGAAAATTTTTCATGACGGAATATGATGTCATAGGGTGCAATCGAATCGTCTTGAGCCAAGGAATCAGAGGGAAAGCCCTTGTGGTTTAAAAGTTATTAGCATAAACGCGAGGACAGCTGGTGGCACTAGAGGCATTGAGTTAGAAACTCTAAAATCGGTATGGTGTATAATTGTTTCTACTCCAATTCATTGTTGAAATTTAAACAATTAAATGTGATTGTTTTCATGACAGTTTTAATCAAACATACATTAAATAATGAAGACAACAAGGAAAAATAAAAGGATTATTGAGTTTATGGTCACTGAATAGCTTTTCTGAGGTAAATGTGAAGTTACGTTCTCAAGCTGTTTTATTGACGTCTTTCCACGATTGAATCACAGATTGATCGATTATAGGAGACATGATTTGTTCTGAATATTTCAACATTCCTTCTGATGTTCATTCATGTTTATTTGGTGCTGTAACTAGTAGTAAAGAGGAAGAGATGATCAGTTCATTCCTCCAAAACTGTTTCAACCGAAATCGAAAATTCATTTCAGACGTATATTTTCTGTTACCAAAATTTTGGAACATCACTAATAAAAGAATGCATGGGTTTGATTGCATGGAGGGAAAAATTGCATGAACTAAAAACAATGTATAACTGAATGCAATGCAAGTTGATTCAGATAAAAGCATCTGCCAAATGGGAAAAATAATTTTAATTAAATTTTTTGTTTTATAGGCTTGAATATTGAACGAATCCAGAACAGATGAATCTGAATAGATATATGCAGCCCTACTCTGAATCTTCAACCTGCGATCATGATTCACGGCCCAGTTTGTGTAGATGTGTTTCTGTGCCGGGACACAGAGATCCGGACAGCTGCGGGTCGCTCCCGGTGCCCGGCTGTGCCAAGCTTTCACTGGGAACACTGGCAACAACAGACCTACTTTAGATGACCAAAAAAAACTGAAATCACTGACATTTAACCCACGAAAGCAGCAGAAGAAAATCCTTAAATTTGCTGAACCTCTCCTTTGGTGTACGACTGATAAAATAACGGCATACAGATTTAAAAAGAAACGAGTAAATAATCACAGAAACATCATGCTTGGCTACTTCATCTCTCTAATTCGATGTAAAGGATGACTGTAGAAGGCACATCAGTCACAGCCAGGACTTAAACGGTTGGACTTTTGTTTTTAAAGCTCAATAATCTCCAACCATCTCAATCATAACAGAGACCTTTAACTCACACAGAAGTCTTCCTCTGCTCTAATGACGGCTCTATAAATAGAGAGAGTATTAATAGCGTTTACAGAGAACTATGGGTTATGGGAAGCCACACCTGATTTATGTGCAGTTCAGATATAATCCAATTATATTAATAGATTACAGAACAAACTCGATGAAAGAGTCTCGCAGCAGCCTTTCACGAACATGACTTAAAATGAAGCCTATTTTAGGACCGTTAAGATCTTTATTTATTTATTTGATTTGATGTTTTTTAGATTTGGTGGTAAAATGAAAATGTGACTTGACCCCAAATTTTCTCACGCAAAATATTTTTATTATGCTTTTTGTCTCAAACACACGAGAAACCTTGAGACGCTCCCAGAGGGCCGATGACTACACAGGAAATGAGGTCATCAAACTTCACTCTGAGCATGTGTGTGTGAGAGAGAGTTTGTTTACAGACCGGAGGAACAGCGGATGTGGGTTTGACCATCATGAGCTTCACTGTCAGCACTGTAAACGCCTACAAACCTCAAACAAGAGCTCAAACACTGCGGCAGCTGCTGGAACATGGAGTTCAGTGATGAAAATAAAGCCTGTGGTGTTCATTGGCTGAACAGCGTCTGCTTTGCCCCGCCCTCAAACACTGCAGTTGTATCTGAGACTGGAAGAGTTTGGTTCGTGTTGTTCGTGTCGAGAACACGCTGTTTTCTGCTGCCAAAGCAAATCCAGTTTGATGAGACTGATACGGTACAAGTGCTGAGATTCAGATATGCTAATAAGCGTTTGGTTTCCAACCAATCACAATAGGCTGAGACCAATCAGAGCAGAGCAGCTCTCGGGGAGGCGGGGTTTCGAGAGACCGAATCTTCGAACGAAGCGTTTCAGACACTGAGAGAAAAGAGCTGATGCTGCAGTGGATATTATAAGTGTTTTTGACCTTGGATGAATGTAAATCAATTGTAGGAGACTTTAAAACAACATTAGGAGCCTTTAAAAAGCATAACGGGGCACTTTAACTAAAATCACTAAGCCTAAACAAGCATCACCTTTACGCTTAACAAACGACTCATGAGTAAGTGTGCTAGAATTTCCTGAGCAATAAGGAAATGGTCTCAAATTTGCTCATGGAAGTTGATCTAATAAGTCAGGACTTTAAGTGCTTACACACAAACACAAGAGCGACAGGTAGAGCCAGAATTCCTCATGTGCGTCAGCGCAGAGATTTCACATTACAAAGACTCTTACAAACACCGTTAAGAGCCTGAATTCCCCTCACACAGCCAAATTTAAATTAATAAATGAACATGTTCACATATAAATGTTTGTATTACTGATGGCTCAGTGTTTGGAAATGATAACAGGATTTACTGACTCTCAAACTGTTCTGTTCATACAAAAACAGCAGCAGACCAAATAAAGTCAAGTATCTTTTCTATTTTTGTGACACCCGTGAGCATCGCCCTGTAACCCTTCCCTAAACGAATCCAACTAAGGTGCAAATTCATCAGTAAAATCTTAATTAATTGTCACCTGACTAGTTCCATTCAAACAGCATGCAAAAAACGCAGTTATAAAATGCAGAATGTAAGAACCGTTGTGCGAATGTGGCCTACGATCCAAACTCTCTTCGTTTAAGGGTCTTAAATGAGAAACAGAAGGTCACACCCAGATCGCTCGGATTAGGAGAGAGAGCGATTATGGCAGAGCGGTTTTCCGTATTCAAGTCCTCACCCGGCAATCAGATAAATACAGAAGCGCTACAATAAACAACCAGTAATTAACACAGAGACCTTTATCCAGTAATGCCACTATCAGACATCTGTTGCTCACGAATGAAGACCTCTGGAGCCGCCGATGCAAATTTAATATGAAACGTCTGCAATCAAAGGACTTTGTCTAATCAAACAGACTTCATTAAAGAATGATTCGCCCCAGTGAAACGCAGCTGATTTGAGGTCACTGGGTCACTAGAGGGATCCAGACACATGCAGTAAATGTTTGACTGAACCATATTTTGGCACGTCGACCTTTTCAACTCGTGTGTATGTGCAGATGTATTTGTGCAACATCGCTGATGTTTGGTCAAAAGAGTTGACCAAAGTGACCAAAGCCTAATGCCAGCTGGTTCATTTACTATTTTTATTTATAAACAGTAGACAGCACAATATTTTGTAAGAAGAATCATGTGTAATGTAGGTTTTCACCCGGAATTCTACCGTTACACAATTGTTTTTAAAAATAAGTTGAAATAATGCAGGATAATGGCTTGAACAAAAGCACATAACCATTAACAAACTTTGTAGCTCACAGTAGGTCTGTCTTTAAAAGTTTTAAAATGCATCATTAAAGGGTTAATTCACCCAAAAATGACATTTCTGTCATTAATTACTCTCCCTCATGTTGTTCCACTCCCGTAAGAATCTTCGGAACACACATTAAGATACTTTTAATGAAATCTGAGAGATTTCTCTCCCTCCATTGACAGCTACGCAATTACCATTTTGACACTTCAAAAAGTTCATAAAGAGATCGGAAAACTAATCCACATGGATTGAGCGGTTTAGTCCAAATTTTCTGAAGAGACTCGATTGCTTTATATGATGAACAGATTGAATTTAGGCTTTTATTTACATATAAACATTGATCAGCGAACATAAACAAAAGCTCAGCCGAACCTGCTTGACGCGCGAGAACAAACCTCTTGCGAAAGCTCAAACGTGCTGCGTAACACGAGAATGAACCTCATTGGTTGTTACAGAAGCTCAAACGTGCTGCGTAACACGAGAATGAACCTCATTGGTTCTTGCTGAAGCTCAAACGTGCTGCGTAACACGAGAATTAACCTCATTGGTTCTTGCTGAAGCTCAAACGTGCTGCGTAACACGAGAATTAACCTCATTGGTTGTTACAGAAGCTCAAACGTGCTGCGTTACACGAGAATGAACCTCATTGGTTGTTACAGAAGCTCAAACGTGCTGCGTTACACGAGAATGAACCTCATTGGTTGTTACAGAAGCTCAATCGTGCTGCGTAACACGAGAATGAACCTCATTGGTTGTTACAGAAGCTCAAACGTGCTGCGTAACATGAGAATGAACCTCATTGGTTGTTACAGAAGCTCAAACGTGCTGCGTAACACGAGAACGAACCTCATTGGTTGTTACTGAAGCTCAATCGTGCTGCGTAACACGAGAACGAACCTCATTGGTTGTTACAGAAGCTCAATCGTGCTGCGTAACACGAGAATGAACCTCACTGGTTGTTACAGAAGCTCAAACGTGCTGCGTAACACGAGAATTAACCTCATTGGTTCTTGTGAAGCTCAAACGTGCTGCGTAACACGAGAATTAACCTCATTGGTTCTTGTGAAGCTCAAACGTGATGCGTAACACGAGAACGAACCTCATTGGTTCTCGCCGAAGCTCAAACGTGCCGCGTAACACGAGAATGAACCTCATTGGTTCTTGTGAAGCTCAAACGTGCTGCGTAACACGAGAATAAACCTCATTGGTTCTTGCCGAAGCTCAAACGTGGCGCGTAACACGAGAATGAACCTCATTGGTTCTTGCCGAAGCTCAAACGTGCTGCGTAACACGAGAACGAGCCTCATTGGTTCTTGTGAAGCTCAAACGTGCTGCGTAACGCCAGAATGAACCTCATTGGTTCTTCCTGAAGCTCAAACGTGCTGTGTAACACGAGAATGAACCTCATTGGTTCTTGTGAAGCTCAAACGTGCTGTGTAACGCCAGAATGAACCTCATTGGTTCTTCCTGAAGCTCAAACGTGCTGCGTAACACGAGAATAAACCTCATTGGTTCTTGCCGAAGCTCAAACGTGGCGCGTAACACGAGAATGAACCTCATTGGTTGTTACAGAAGCTCAAACGTGCTGCGTAACACGAGAATGAACCTCATTGGTTGTTACAGAAGCTCAAACGTGCTGCGTAACACGAGAATAAACCTCATTGGTTGTTACAGAAGCTCAAACGTGCTGCGTAACACGAGAATGAACCTCATTGGTTCTTCCTGAAGCTCAAACGTGCTGTGTAACACGAGAATGAACCTCATTGGTTCTTGTGAAGCTCAAACGTGCTGCGTAACGCCAGAATGAACCTCATTGGTTCTTCCTGAAGCTCAAACGTGCTGCGTAACACGAGAATAAACCTCATTGGCTCTTGCTTTTTATTAAATACTACAGTGTTAATTTATCGTGCACATCGTTTTAAATTCATGTTCCTCATAATCTTAAAATAACTTCCCCTCCCTGTTGCAGCGACATCTCTTCTCTGATGACGCGTTTACTGGCGCGAGGGCGGGGCAACCTGTCGCTCACATGAGATCCACCAACAGCAAACCACAACCATCCAATCAATTGGGTTCCCAGTGTGTGTCAAGGTTTAAAATCCCCTGATCGATCGACAGTATTTGATCGATTGACCAAAAGAACACCAGGGGTTAAACGAAACCCTTCATCTTACAGCTGATGTCATCAGTGACTAGTTAAATGCTAAACTAATGAAGAAGGAAGTTTGTGCTGTTTATTGTAAACAGTCACAGAACTGACACGAAAAGACCTTTAAACCTCTCTTGATAATCTCTGAACTGATAAACAATGATACAAATGATAACAGTGACCGGTTTGACATTTTAAAGTTATTTCCTCGCCAAATAGACTTTCTGTATCGTAAACCAAAGAAGCTTAAAGTCAAACATTCACGCTTTCAAAACAACCTGAGGAGGAAAAACCTGCTTCAATGTCAACAAGAGACGCTGTCACAGTTCATAACTTATCTCATCTGTATAAAACATGATAATAAACCATATCACTGATTGCTGAACAGCAGAATCGCTGTACTCACCATACTGAAGCACACACAGGGTTTGTTGCTGTCCAGGTTTAATATCCTTCACTTTCTGCGCTTGTTCAGCTGGGGCTGAAGTTCCCGATGCGCGTCCCCGAGCGCGTCCTCATCACGCCCCTCCCCCATCATTCACTAACTCTCTACTGTCCGAGCGTTACAGTAACACTATGACGAAGTGTTTAATATTAATTACGCAGTGTGCCGCTCGGCTTCACTGATTGGCTAAAAACCTGACGCTGGTGGGCGGGCGCTACTCAGATCGCGAATTAAGGAATCCAACTCTAGAAGGGGGTTTGGCACAATGAATATTAATGACTGGACGTTCCATGACGTTTATCAAAACGTCAGCGCGACCTAATTAATATTCATAAGCTGTGTAGTGTGTGCAAAGAGGAATTTACTCGTTTTTTGTCATTTATATGTTTTATATATATTTTAATATTTCTATTCATGTTCCTGTAAATATGCTGTGACTGTATACAATATAAATATTTAATGCTAATATGATGTGCATATATATTACATTGTGAATACCTAAAACAAAATAAAGCCTGCACCACTTGCTAAATTGTATTTATTTAGTTGTCAGTTACTTTTTTTAAGGATATTAATAGTCGGAATGAGGTTCAATTGAGGATTCAGAATTTCAAGATTTTCCCAGGCCTTTTCCCTTGAATGTAAATCTTTTTTCCAGGTTTCCCACGGTCATAGAAAACCTTGGAAATGTTTTACATTTAAGCCATTTAGCAGACGCTCTGATCAAGAGGGACGTACAGAGAGTTTTGCTGTCTTGAGCGAAACTGACATTGATAATTGCTGTTTAATCACACATTCTAAACAACACTTGGTTAAAAACAACCCAAGTTGGGTTGAAAATGGACAAACCCAGCAATTGGGTTGTTTTTAACCCAGTGATTGGGTTAAATGTTTGCCCAACCTGCTGGGTAGTTTTATTTAACTCAACTAGTGTTTAAAAATGACTATATGTCTGGCTTAAAATGAACCCAAAATAGGTTGGAAATTAAAAATCAGACACATAATTACTAGAGGCAACAATAATAATCAAAAGGTGAACATTTAATAATAAGCAATTTAATACATGTCTATTGTTTAATTATTATTCATTAATCATATAAATAAATGTTCATTTCCAACATATTTCAGGTTCATTTTAAGCCAGACATACAGTCATTTTTAAACAATAGTTGAGTTAAATAAAACTGACCAGCAGGTTGATCAAACATTTAACCCAACCACTAGGTTAAAAACAATCCAATCGCTGGGTTTGTCCATTTTCAACCCAACTTGGGTCGTTTTTAACCCAGCATTCTTTATCGTGCATAAAAAGCAATGAGAAAAGTACATCATTCAACCCTACATGAACATCTCTTACGTCTGATCTATCAGTCCATCCTTCACTCACAGGAAATGAGTGTCTGGGATATTTATGACCTGAGCTTCTCAGACACTCAAAAAACTGGTCTAACAGGAACTTGATGAGAATCTGATGAGCAGGAGATTCCAGGCATGCCTGGTCTTATATAAGCCTCCATCACGCATGCCAGGGTTTTCTGGTTCTTGGAGCAGATCTCTGTGAGAAACTGGGCCAGGAAGGTCTCGCACATTTACAAACCATCCGCTTTTCCCCTGTGCAACAGCATGTTCGAGAGCTGATGACCTGAAAGGCTCTTCATCAGCTCTAATTCTGCTGTACACAAGTTCAGCTCTGTGTTGAGTTTCAGTCTTGTGGTTGGTAAACAGTGCGGGTCGACAGACTGAGAGATCAGACAATGGAATGCTCAGGAATGTCCTGACGTGGGCAACCAGAGCTATTGTTCATTGTTACTCCCACCACAATTAGTGTCCCACAGTTCCAACGGACATCAGCTATATGTGTGTGTGTGCATTGGGAATAGAGGTATATATGGATACATATACCACAAAACCACCAGTCATAAGGGTACATTTTTTGAAATTGAGATTTATACATCATCTGAAAGCTGAATAAATTGATGTATGGTTTGTCAGGATAAGACAATATTTGGAAAATATGGAATCTGAGGGTGCAAAAAAATCTAAATATTGAGAAAATCGCCTTTAAAGTTGTCCAAATAAAGTCCTAGCAATGCATATCCACTCACATAAATACATTTTTTGATATATTTACGGTAGGAAATTTACAAAATATCTTAATGCCACTTGATCTTTAATTATTTTTGGCATAAAAGAAAAATCGATAATTTTGACCCATACAATGTATTGTTGGTTAGTGCTACAAATATACCCGTGGCTTATGACTGGTTTTGTGCTCCAGGGTCACACATGTAACGTAGTTGTATATTATCTTTGATGCTTGTTTATGTGTTTCTTGGTAAGTCGAGTGTTAGTCCAAGGGGAATTTTTGAAAAAAATCAAAACAAAAAAATCCTCAAGCATCCAAAGGCATCTGAATGTGACCCAGTTTTAAATGTGAAAAGGCTCAATGAGCACATTTTTCTTTCTTTTCTTGTAAAGCGTACTCCAACAATCTTTAAAAACTCATGTATTTGTAGTAGCAGATTTGTTTAGACTCACCTTGATTGAAATGTTTGTTTTCCACACTGTTAAAAATTATTTATTTTTTCTTTTGTCAAATCAACTCGAATGATTAACGTAGTTCAGAACAGATCACATATTTTGAGTTTCTATTGATTAAACCAATTGCCTTCATTGTATTAACTCAATGAACTCTAAATTTGAAGGCACTTATTTTTTTAAGTTAAACCAACTAGTCTTTTTTACAGTGCATGAAATATTAACGTAAATGAATTTGTCTTGCCATTTAAACAGCAATGCAAGTCTAACATCTGTGAAACTGCACTGTAGACCACGTCTGCCTTCTTCACATTCCGTCTACATCAGGTTTCAGCTGATTGCAGTGAAGTTTTGCTCAGAATTGCCTCCAGATTTGACCACAGACGTCTATGTAGTGAACTGCAGCTCTGCTTAGGAAACTATGAGAACAATGTCAGATTGAAAAAGATTCTGTTTTTATTCTTGAGTGCTTGAGGCCCAGTCTGGGGAGATGATGATGATGATGATGATGATTAACCTCCATCTGTACAGGTTTAATCTGTGTTTTTCAGGTTAATTAAGGTAAGTGACTTTCTTTCAGTTTTCCAGCATTGCTGAGGTTTGAAGAAACCCATCAGAGGAAAACTGTCACTCGTCTATCTGATGTGGAACATTGTGTCCCACTGGCCTCTGGAAGAACACTCACTCAGCAGCATCTGTCCTAGAACACGTCATGATCAAATATGAACACACTGCCAAGTGTCTGTCAAATGCATAAAAGTGAATAAAAACATGGAACTGAATGATTATTATTATAGGATATTTACAAGGTTCTAACTTGCTAACAATAACATGTTCTAAGAACGTTTTGTTAACGTTCCCATTGAGTTATAAAAACGTTATTTCTGAAAGTTCTCTCAACATTTACAATGACACGTTTTAAAAACTTAATGTGGATGTTCCATTGTATCATTCTTCAAACATGCGAATGTTACATTTGAATGTTCTCTGAACGTTCTGGAACAAGTTGTAACATTTAAAAATGTCACACAAACTGAAACCTTTATCATTTCGTCATGAGTTTGGAGGGATTGAGTGAGTAAATGTAACATTTTGAGTGAACTTTTACTTTAATATTTACAGTCCTTTTGAAAATGAGGTGTTCAGTAACACGGAGGATATTATTTTTAACCTGTACTGTCATCTAGTGGTCACCATTAAAACTCATCTGTGCATATGTGTTTTTAATTATATATACTATATATATTTTAATTTGTGAACATTTAGTGTAACCAGTCAGTGTCACAGTTATTGTTATTAATAATAATAATAATCTTGTGTTTTCTTTTTTATGTTTTTTCCTATTGTTATTGAACGCCACAAGAACAATGTTTAACATATGGTAGAATTATTATTAATGAATCATTTTTCAGTGTTTGTTTGTTAGCTTGTTATAATGAGTTTATTGGTGTGGAAATGACGTGGATTTTCTGTTGTTGCGTCATCGGCGGGGACGCGCAGCGCGCCCCGTGAGAGCGAGCGCTCAGTGATGGATCAGATCAGCGCAGCGGGCGTCGCTTATAATCAGGATTTAACGCACAAGGTAATAATTATTGATTAATCAATAAACCAACAAACCGCTGAATGTTTGTTTCTTGGTATTGACATTTCTGCCAGATGTTTGATAAAATGAGAGTATGTGTTAGCAGTGGTGTTCATTCAGTGCGTTGTGTTTGTGATATTCATTTCATGTACTCTGTGTGATGCTGAGATTTGTTTAGATGTTTGTTTATTAATAATTTCAGGCATAATTCTTACAATCTTGAAAGAGTCAGATCTCATTTGATAATAACTGTAATAATAGTGTCTTCTCTGTGGTGATCACACTGTGGTATGATATGTGATTATAGTGTGTTATGATATGTGATGATTGGAATTATAGTGTGTTATGATATGTGACGATAGTTTTAAGATATCTAATGGTGGTGATTACAGTGTATGTGATTATGGTTATTATAGTGTGCTATGTGTTGATCATTACAGTGTATTATGATATGTGATGTTGGTTATGATGATTTCAGTGTTATATGGAATGTGATGATGGTGATTATAGTATTATGATATATAATGATTTTAATGTTTTATGGTATGTGATTATGGTGATTATTGTGCTATGATATGATTTCAGTGTTTTATGGTATGTGATGATGGTAATTATAGTGTTTTATAGTATGTGATTATGGTGATTATTGTGTTATGATATGATTTCAGTGTTTTCTGGTATGTGATGATGGTGATTATAGTATTATGATATATAATGATTTTAATGTTTTATGGTATGTGATTATGGTGATTATTGTGTTATGATATGATTTCAGTGTTTTATGGTATGTGATGATGGTGATTATTGTGCTATGATATATGATGATTTCAGTGTTTTATGGTATGTGATTATGGTGATTATTGTGTTATGATATGATTTCAGTGTTTTATGGTATGTGATTATGGTGATTTGTGTTATGATATAATTTCTGTGTTTTATGGTATGTGATTATGGTAATTATAGTGTTTTATAGTATGTGATTATGGTGATTATTTTGTTATGATATGATTTCTGTGTTTATTGGTATGTGATGATGGTGATTATAGTGTTTTATAGTATGTGATTATGGTGATTATTGTGCTATGATATGATTTCAGTGTTTTCTGGTATGTGATGATGGTGATTATAATGTTATGATATGATTTAGGTGTTTTATGGTATGTGATTATGGTGATTATAGTGTTTTATAGTATGTGATTATGGTGATTATTGTGCTATGATATGATTTCAGTGTTTTCTGGTATGTGATGATGGTGATTATAATGTTATGATATATGATGATTTCAGTGTTTTATAGTATGTGATGATGGTGATTATATATGATGATTTCAGTGTTTTATGGTATGTGATTATGGTGATTATAATGTTATGATATATGATGATTTCAGTGTTTTATGCTATGTGATTATGGTGATTATTGTGTTATGATATATGATGATGATAATTAATTATAGTGCTATGATATGTGAAGATAATTATTATTGCAGTATATTATGGTATGTGATGAATAGTGATGTGATCATAGTGTTATGTGATGATGGTAATTATACTGTATTATGATATGTGATGATGGTGATTATAGTGTTATGGTATATGATGATCTCAGTGTGTTATGATATGTGATTATGATGATTATTGTGTTATGTGATGATGGTGATTATAGTTTATATGATAATGGTGATTATAGAGTTTTATGATATGTGATGATGGTGATTGTAGTGTGATATGATATGTGATGATTGGAATTATAGTGTGTTATGACATGACGATAGTTTTAAGATATCTAATGGTGGTGATTACAGTGTATGTGATTATGGTTATTATAGTGTGCTATGTGTTGATCATTACAGTGTATTATGATATGTGATGTTGGTTATGATGATTTCAGTGTTATATGGAATGTGATGATGGTGATTATAATGTTATGGTATATGATGATTTCAGTGTTTTATGGTATGTGATTATGGTGATTTGTGTTACGATATAATTTCTGTGTTTTATGGTATGTGATGATGGTAATTATAGTGTTTTATAGTATGTGATTATGGTGATTATAGTATTATGATATATGATGATTTTAATGTTTTATAGTATGTGATTATGGTGATTTGTGTTATGATATAATTTCTGTGTTTTATGGTATGTGATGATGGTGATTATAATGTTATGATAATGTTATATTATGATTTCAGTGTTTATGGAATGTGATGATGGTGATTATAGTGTTATGATATATGATGATGATGATTAATTATAGAGCTATGACATGTGAAGATAATTATTATTGCAGTATATTATGGTATGTGATGAATAGTGATGTGATCATAGTGTTATGTGATGATGGTAATTATACTGTATTATGATATGTGATGATGGTGATTATAGTGTTATGGTATATGATGATTTCAGTGTGTTATGGTATGTGATTATGGTGATTATTGTGTTATGTGATGATGTGATTATAGTTTATATGATAATGGTGATTATAGAGTTTTATGATATGTGATGATGGTGATTGTAGTGTGTTATGATATGTTATTATGGTGATTATAGTGTATAGTATTTAGTGTATTTAGTGCTACAGTGGTTTATGTAGAACACACTCACACACACACACACACGCTGTAGTCTAGAGGCTGTGTGTGTTTTAGCCTTGGGTCTCTGGATGGGTTTGTTATTCTCTGTTTATTCTTCAGTGCCTGTTACATAACAGAATAAAACTGACACAAGTCTTCTCACTAAATAAAGACACACAGTCACAGTGGACTCACGTGTTTCATTCATCCTTCCTTTTGAATCCCAACAATCAGTCTTCCACAAGAGACGGTTTTCTGACACTCGCAGTAAAACTAAAATATCTGAATAAAAATATATTTCAGCCGTGTTCCTGATGAGTGAATGATGAGTTCCAAAGCATCTGTGTTTCTTCTGCCTGATTACTTCCTGTTGGGGTTGAGCATTATGTCAGACTCTGTTGTTATGGCAACAGCACACCTCCATCAGCACCAGCACTTATCTGTGACTTCACATAGCGATGGGCGTTTCAACGGGGGCCGCAGACTGATACATTAAACAGTCAAGACATTTCTTTAAAAAGATTCTAAATGTTTTAGTAATGTCGTATTCTGAGTGTCTCTCTTCATCTGAGACAGTGATGATTGTATGATTTCTGTGTGTTTTCATTTAAATCTGCAATATCATGAAACTCCACTGTTCAATAATGTTTTGTTCATCCGTCAGTGATTATGATGATTATAGTGTTATGTGATGATGGTAATTATGCTGTATTATGATATATGATGTTGGTGATTATAATGTTATGATACATGATGATTTTAGTGTTATATGGAATGTGATGATGGTGATTATAATGTTATGATATATGATGATTTTAGTGTTTTATAGTATGTGATGATGGTGATTATAATGTTATGATATATGATGATTTCAGCGTTTTATGGTATGTGATTATGGTGATTATAATGTTATGATATATGATGATTTAAGCGTTTTATGGTATGTGATGATGGTGATTATAATGTTATGATATATGATGATTTCAGCGTTTTATGGTATGTGATTATGGTGATTATAATGTTGTGATATATGATGATTTCAGAGTTTTATGGTATGTGATTATGGTGATTATAATGTTATGATATATGATGATTTCAGTGTTTTATAGTATGTGATTATGGTGATTATAATGTTATGATATATGATGATTTCAGCGTTTTATGGTATGTGATTATGGTGATTATAATGTTATGATATATGATGATTTCAGTGTTTTATGGTATGTGATGATGGTGATTATAATGTTATGATATATGATGATTTCAGCGTTTTATGGTATGTGATGATGGTGATTATAATGTTATGATATATGATGATTTCAGTGTTTTATAGTATGTGATTATGGTGATTATAATATGATATATGATGATTTCAGCGTTTTATGGTATGTGATGATGGTGATTATAATGTTATGATATATGATGATTTCAGTGTTTTATGGAATGTGATTATGGTGATTATAATGTTATATGATGATTTCAGTGTTTTATGGAATGTGATGATGGTGATTATAATGTTATGATATATGATGATTTCAGAGTTTTATAGAGTGTGATTTATGTGATTATAATGTTATGATATATGATGATTTCAGTGTTTTATGGTATGTGATGATGGTGATTATAATGTTATGATATATGATGATTTCAGTGTTTTATGGAGTGTGATTATGGTGATTATAATGTTATGATATATGATGATTTCAGTGTTTTATGGAATGTGATGATGGTGATTATAATGTTATGATATATGATGATTTCAGAGTTTTATAGTATGTGATTATAATGTTATGATATATGATGATTTCAGTGTTTTATGGTATGTGATGATGGTGATTATAATGTTATGATATATAATGATGTCAGTGTTTTATGGTATGTGATTATGGTGATTATAATGTTATGATATATGATGATTTCAGTGTTTTATGGAATGTGATGATGGTGATTATAATGTTATGATATATGATGATTTCAGCATTTCATGATATGTGATTATGGTGATTATAATGTTATGATATATGATGATTTCAGTGTTTTATGGTATGTGCTGATGGTGATTATAATGTTATGATATATGATGATTTCAGCATTTCATGATATGTGATTATGGTGATTATAATGTTATGATATATGATGATTTCAGTGTTTTATGGAATGTGATGATGGTGATTATAATGTTATGATATATGATGATTTCAGTGTTTTATGTTAGGTGGGTTAGGGTTTGTGCATGATTTCAATATAATATCTCTTTTCACCTTCTGTGGGTCTAAAAGTCTGAGACAGCATTGCAAGGTTGCAAAATTTTTCCATTTAAACCTAGAAAATAAACTTTTATGATTTTGAAAAACAACATGCATGTAAAATCACACTCTCTTCTCCTCTCGTAGACCATCCTGGTGGGAGACAGCGGAGTGGGAAAGACTTCTCTACTGGTTCAGTTTGATCAAGGGAAATTCATCCCTGGATCTTTTTCTGCCACAGTGGGAATCGGATTTACGGTAATTGACCACATTAATCAATCATATCAATAATGAACTTTAAACAGGATTGTAGATGTTATGATCCACATTCACTGCTTTTCTCTGGTCAGAATAAAGTTCTTACAGTGGACGAGCTGAAGGTGAAATTACAGGTGAGTGACGCTGACACACGTTCATGAGAATCATAAAGCAAACTGATCATTATAACGGATAGTGTTTCTGTCTCAGATCTGGGACACGGCAGGACAGGAGAGATTTCGCAGCGTCACACATGCATATTACAGAGATGCTCAGGGTGAGAAATCATGACTCTCTCATGTATTGTAGGATACTGTATTCATATTGTATTCAATGATCATTGTATTGTTGATCTCTCAGCGCTTCTCCTGCTCTATGACATCACCAGCAAATCATCCTTTGACAACACAAGGGTACGAACTCTTTTACAGTCAACACACTTCATTTCAAGCATGATTTGTGCTTATTCTATGCACAAATAAATTATAGTAATATTGAGGTTTACAGTCAGCTGAATGTTAAGCACACGTCTGTTGAAATAATATTAGAGGCTTCTGATTGGTTGGATATTTTGTTGTAGGCGTGGCTTACTGAGATCCATGAATATGCTCAGGACGATGTGGTCATCATGTTGCTCGGAAACAAGGTAAGAGGACTTTAAAATTGGAGAACACATTGTATAAATAATAACTGTAACTCTACGTGTGTCTCTTCAGTCGGACATGTCCAGCTCCAGAGTGATCCGACGTGAGGACGGAGAGAAGCTCGCCAGAGTGAGTCGAATCATTCATCCTGCTCCATCTGTTCCAGTGTTTCATCTCTGATCATGCTCACACAGTCATGGAAAACATGGAGAAAAAAATGATTATTTATTAAGTTTTTTCTTTCTTAATTATGCTCTACTGGTAAATATTCATNNNNATGTAAATATTCATTTTATATATATATGTATATATATATATATATATATATACACACAAATTTTAGCACTTCATTCACATTTAAACCCTTTAAACATGGTTTTGGCAGGAGTATGGAGTCATTTTCCTGGAGACCAGCGCCAAGACCGGACTCAACGTCGACGAGGCCTTTATGACTGTGGCAAAGTGAGTTTATTCCGGCATTCATGCAGAATCTGAATACTGAAAGAAAATGTATTACATTCATTAAAGTTAAAGCTGCAGTCCATAACTTTTTTTGGCAAAAAATTATCCAAAATAAATTTTTGAGCAAGTATATAACCAGCCAGTGTTCAAAACTATCCCATTATCTTAGCTCGATTCACTACGGAAGAGGATTAGGGCCAAGCAATAATACAAAAATAAAACCATCTCGAGATTAAAGTTGTTAAATTTCGAGAAAAAAGTCGAAATAAAATGTTGAGAATAAACTCGTTAAATTACGAGAAAAAACTCGTTAAATTTTGAGAAAAAAGTCGAAATAAAATGTTGAGAATAAACTCGTTAAATTGCGAGAAAAAAACTCGTTAAATTTCAAGAAAAAAGTCGAGATAAAATGTTGAGAATAAAGTCATTAAATTACGAGAAAAAAGTCGTTAAATTACGAGAACAAACTCGTTAAATTATGAGAAAAAAGTCGAGATAAAATGTTGAGAATAAAGTCATTAAATTACGAGAAAAAAGTCGTTAAATTACGAGAGCAAATTCGTTAATTTATGAGAAAAATGCCGTTAAATTACGAGAACAAATTCGTTAAATAACGAATTTGTTCTCGTAATTTAACGAATTTGTTCTCGAAATTTAATTACTTTTTTCTCATAATTTAATGAGTTTATTCTCAACATTTTATCTCGAAATTTAACGACTTTTTTCTTGAAATTTAACGACTTTTTTCTCGAAATTTAACGAGATTTAACAACTTTAATCTCGAGATGGTTCTATTTTTTTATTATTGCTTGGCCCTAATCCTCTTCCGTAATTCACAACGGTAAGCTTGTAATAATGTTTTATAATAAGAGCGACATGGTGGATTTCCGCGGGAAATTCGAGCATTCAGCAGTTCCTCTGTGCGTCATTACGTCACGTCCATAAACAGAAAGAAGGAGTCCATTGTAGTCGGTTTTATCATGTGAGGATGCTGTCGGTAGCGGATCATTTATAGCCTGTTCTCACAGCAGCTGAAATAATTAAACGTATCATTTTGATGGCGGATTGTAATCCAGAAAGCTCCAAATGACAATCATCAGTGAAACTGGAGATTCACCCGTCGCCAAAAGCAAAAGACTTCGGACTGTGGAGTGGCTACAGAAATTGAAATCTACAGGTAACGCTAATACACACATAGTCACGCAATGCTGATGTTGTAAACATTTACAATTTGAGAACAATATAACAGTAATAATAATTTGCACGGTTTGACGTGATCCGAGCTAAGCGATCGTTAGATTTAATCATCATTAGCAGCTCGATTTACTGTAGGCTTAATGCTGTTTTCCTCAGTTGGTCAGAACAAAAGTGGCAGACATGTTACTTACTTGTTCAGATGATATTTTCCAGTGAAATTCTTATATTGGTCATACTTTCAAGACGTAGAATCTGTGATTCTGAAGTTCAGTATCCACCGGTGCGGTGACTGACAGCAAGTCATATGACTGCAATTGCAGGTTTCAAACAGAGATGGCGACAAAGAGGAAAAATCGCGGACTGCAGCTTTAAACAAATGTGATATGCTGCAGGATGTGTGTAATTCTTCATCCGTCCTCTACAGGGAGCTGGTGAGATACTCGGTCCAGCTGCCCGTCGAGCCCAGATTTCACCTTCATGACGTGATGGAGGCGGAGAGAGAGACGACGGGCTGCTGCGGGTTCAACTAGAACACAGAGAAAACAGATCTGAGATCTTCACCGTACTGAAGTGTGCAGAGAGACCACCAGATGGTGCTGTAGAGCGCGGTGAACCTTCAAAGATTGTGTCTGAAAAACATCACAATCACAATGAAGAACTGTACTGGAGCTTGATTTATTTTTCCATATATCCATGATGTTGTACAAAGACCCATTAAAGACACAGTCTGTGTCCGAAAGTAGTATGTCATATTATGCTCTTTTTCATAGTACTAGAGCAGGTTTTCCTGCTTGAATGTTGATTATTTTCCTCATATTCTCCATTGTTGCAGCTCCTCTCTTCCCAGTCTGTCAGTAACGCTCTGTTTAGTTCCTGTCTCTATGAAGCCCCTCCTTCTGATAGGTGCTCACAATGTGCTCTGATTGGTCGGCTGGTGCAGTGTGTTGTGATTGGTGTTTGGGAAATGTCCCGCCCCTTACCATAACCGCCAGTTTCAACACACTACTAACTAACTCAACCAGGCCCCGCCCCTTTATTCTGCATATTAATTATTTAAATGAGGAATAGATCAATCTAGTGTATCCATATATCGTCAGTGAGCGTTTCTCTGTGCCTGTTTACATGATGCTGAAGAACAGCAGGTGTTTGTTTCTTCTTTAACACCTTCCTGGATTTTCTTATGCTGCATTTGAATATCAGGATATTATGCACAAATTAAATATTGCCAATCTCTGAGCATATATGAGAGAAAATATGCATTTTTCCTGCTTTGCTGTACAGTGATTGAATTAAGCAGAATTTCTGTTTGCATTGAATTGATATTATTAATTAATAACAAAGTTCTACATATTTAAGAGAATATGCATTTATGCCTGTTTGTGATGATGTGTCCCTGCCTGTGTTTATATCAAAAACAGATTTTATTATGAAATGATGAAACACTATTTTGTATTGCATCTGTTTTGCTGAAATCGAAACACTTTGCACAATTTTGTGTCAAATGTCCTCAGGTCTTTTCCTGTGTTTTGACTGTGTGAGATGCTTTATAAAAGACCGGTTGTGTAAATCTATTCCTCACGGATGTGTTTTGTTATAAAAGAATGTTTTATAAATTCTATTTGATTGTGTTTCATTCAAACCATCGTTTGACACAGACTATTCTATGCAAAGAATACTGGCATACTGAAACAAATAAAATTCAAACAAATTAGAAACGTTTAAAGAAATAAAAATGAAAGACTGCTTATTTAACATCTATATTGATCTTTGGAGATTGAAAAAAATGTTCATGAAGTTCTTCAGATCAACACTGATTTCTAGGACTTAAAAGCACAAGGGCTTTTTTTTTTTTGAAGAACTGAAGACTTCTATCTTTCGCTGTAAAATATTTTTTAAATCTAATTCTATCCAAACATATTTATTAATATTTTCCATTTTAAAATGCCTTACACACGTTCTATACATTTGAATGGAAAAATAAATAATTTAACAAATGTTATTAATTTAATTTACTTTTGGATGTGCAGCGCTTGCTTTCACCACTTGGTGTCGCCAAAGTCATATTTCAAAGGTAATTTACAATAATTAGTTTCTAACTCAGTTGAGTTATCTTTGATAAATAACTGCCTTCAGGGGTAAAAAAAATAAAATAAATAATAATAATTATATTGCATGAATAAATTTCTAGCTAATTCTCTAAATGGTTATTAGATTATCCAGGTGTGTGTGTGTGTGTGTGTGTGTGTGTGTGTGCGGGTGGTCTCACGTGGTCACATTTCCTCGATCCCTCAGTCTGTTTCTGCGCATGCGGCGTCTGGCCGCTGGATGGCGCTACTCGTTTACACATCCGCACTGCACATAAAAGAAGGAACATGGTCCATCTATTTTGTGCAGATAAAATAATACAAATAACATAAATGAGTCTTATATTTATCAAATAGGGATATAGTTGCCTCAGTATCAGTCAAGAAAGTTTCCTGTTTTTTTGTTTCAAACATCTGTTTAAAAACCTTTTAAAGGGTTAGTTCACCAAAAAATTTAATTTCTGTCATTAATTACTCACCCGTAAGACCTTCGTACATCTTCGGAACACAAATTAAGATATTTTTGATGAAATCGGAGAGGTTTATGACTTTCAAGGTCCAGAAAGGTACTATAGACGTCGTTAAAACAGTCACGTGACTGCAGTGGTTCAACCTTAATGTTATGAAGAGACGAGAATACTTTTTGAGCGCAAAAACAAAACAAAAATAATGACTTTATTCAACTTCTGTGTCATTATCTTACGTTGTTTACGTCCAGCACTACCAGGTTCATCATCAGAACGCTGACTCGTTATTGGCCGGCTCCTGCATCAGCGTCACACGCATGCGTCGTGCTGATCACGTGATCAGCTTTGGCTAATACTGAGCCGGCATTCGGACGTAAACACGGAAGCGCTGGACTGATTACTGCGTCACCTGCGTAAGGATAATGACTGAGATTGTTGAATAAAGTCGTCATTTTTGTTTTGTTTTTGCGCACAAAAAGTATTCTCGTCTCTTCATAACATTAAGGTTGAACCACTGCAGTCACATGACTGTTTTAACGATGTCTATAGTTCCTTTCTGGACCTTGAAAGTGTCGGATTTCATCAAAAAATATCTTAATTTGTGTTCCGAAGATGAACGAATGTCTTACGGGTGAGTAATTAATGACTGAAATTTATGTTTTGGTGAACCCTTTAAATTAAAATAGATTTTATGAGTTTTGCTTTCACAAAAACACTGAGATAACTGTTGAACTATTATATTTAATCAACATATTTCATCGATATTTTAATGCAAGTCAGCTAGTGCAAGTGTCGTGTTTTTATTATTTATACAATATTCGTTAATCAAAATAAAGGTTTGAAGTTTTTATACACTTTACATTCTGCACATTATTTAGCCTACATTTGATTTGATTATTATTATTTTTGTGAGGAATTGACTTTTCATCCATCCCCAATCTAATAAAATTTTGTTGGCAGGAAATGTAGATGAGTTGTTATGGAAGACGCACGCGCGCACCTCTCTCTCTCTCTCTCTCTCTCTGTCTCTCTCTCTCTCTCTCTCTCTCTCTGTGTCTTTACCTTTTGATTTCCATCATTTGCTTCCAGTCAGCGCTTGATTCGGCGTCATTTCTCCGCATGTGGATCAGAGCTGCGGTGATTCTCCGTTCGGACTGGACTAACTTTCTTCATCTTCATCATCATCATCATCAGTGACATTCAGTTTCACCGATGGAGGAAAAAACACAAGTCGTCAAAGATTCTCCGTTTTCTATCAAGAACCTGCTGAACAAACCCGACAAACCCAGAGCTCACATGAGTCTCTCCCTCTCCAGAGTTCCGGATCTCAGTTTCCTGCGGTTCGGATCCTGGTGCTGCCCGACCGGAGTCACCGGACACCCGAACACACCCGCGGGTGAGAGCGAGATTAGTTGTGATTAAAAGGAGTTTTACTGCTCAAACTAATTTAATTATTTTATTTTTCTTTAGCATCGAACCTTTAACATTCATATACTTTCCAAGGTTCTTTATATAGTGGAAAATGTTCTTTAGATAATAAAATCTTCTTCAAAACCTGTAAGAAAAAGACAAAATGTTTTTTTTTCTTGTGAACCAAAAATGCGAAAAACGCCTTTATTTGTAAGAGTGTATTATTGGTTATTAAAAAATGCAGGGTTAAAAACAACCCAAGTTGGGTTGAAAACGTACAAACCCAGCGGTTGGGTTAAATGTTTGATTTATGTTTTATTTAACTAGTGTTTAAAAATTACTATTGCTTGATTAATATGAACCAAAAATATGTTGGAAATTAAAAATCAGACTCGTAATTACTAGAGGCAATATAATCAAAATGTCAACATTTATTAGCACTTTAATAAATGTTTATTGTTTAATTATTAATTAAAGTTATTAATAGGCTAAATGTTCATTTATTAAACATATTAATAGGCTAAATGTTAATTCCCAACATTTGGGTTTATTTTAAACAAGCAATACAGTAATTTTTATTCACTAGTTGATTTAAATAAAACATAAATCAAACATTTAACCCAATCGCTGGGTTGTTTTTAACCCAGTGTTTTTTTTAAGAGTGTAGATTCACGTTCAAACTCTTATTTTAATGTTTAATATGTGTATGTTTGTTTCAGATCGAATCCGAGGCTCGACAGGAGCCCTGAAATCAGAAGCGGAGGATCCGGATCCCAAAGACGAGGATGATGATGTTCTTCTGGAGGAAAGCGACTCGGACGAGCAGAAGACGGAGGAAAGCTCTCAGAAGAAACTTTGCCGCAAGAAAAAGACCCGCACCGTGTTTTCCCGCGCACAGGTGTTCCAGCTCGAGTCCACCTTCGACATGAAGCGCTACCTGAGCAGCTCGGAACGCGCGGGACTCGCCGCGTCGCTCCGCCTGACCGAGACGCAGGTGAAGATCTGGTTCCAGAACCGGCGGAATAAGTGGAAACGGCAGATCGCCGCCGAACTGGAGGCCGCGAACCTCAGTCACGCGCAGAGGATCGTGCGCGTGCCTATCCTGTACCACGAGCACGCGGAGAGCGCGCGCGCCGCGGGGCTGACCTTCACTCACGCACTTTACTACCCGCATTCCCTGATCAGACCCGTGTGAGGACCAGAGAGACTCAACCTCAAACTAACTCACCTGTCGGAAGAGTGACACACCTGCGCACACACCAGTTCTCGAGCAGGACTGGAAAGATGAAGTTAATACATATTTTTTTTGTATATATAAGGCTGTTATTATTTTTCCATAAACAGTGTGTTGTCAGCCGCAGAGGAAACATTTAGTTTCATCATTTCAAGGGGAAAACAACGTTTTTGTTTTTGTTTTCCAGTGTATTTTTAATCGCGTTGTATAACATTTAAAAGAGGACTTGCAGATTTTCGTTTCAGGATTTCCAGACTGTTATTGACTGTATTTGTCAGTGTGAATCTTCACATGCACTAGTAAATATTTTATTGTCTGAAAACGTCAGAAATGAATTATGAATCATTGTGTTTAATTGCTCAATGAGCTTGTCTGGGGATTTTAGCGGATTTCCGACAGTTTTTATATGATCATAAATAAATGTTCATCAATGAATGTGTTTAGATGAAGCTTAATAAAGCGCTTCTGTTGTCATTATAAACTCAGTTATTTTTGTCGTGAAGCAGCATCATTATTGTTCTTTATTTAGCTTAAGATGAAAACAACAATCATCATCAGTCTGTGTTTTTATGACATATAGGCTATTTTTACATGGAAATGAACCTTTCTTAGCCAATTTTAGCCATTAGTTCAGATCACGTTTATTAAAATATATGTTGCTGGCGCCAAAACAATATGTTTTAAACTGAATTTAATGCAGGAGAACATCTGAAGCATTATAAAACAACCGCAAATTAATATTATTTCGTAGCGACGCGCCATTTCTGATTCCTTTAAATAACCGTTCAGTAGTTCTTAAAAGAACCATTTTTTCTTCTCAGAACCTTTTGTGTAACGGAAAGATTCAATGAATATAAAGGTTCTTCAATGAACCATCGAAGCCAGTAAATAACCGTTATTTTTGTGTCTCGCAAATTATACGATCAACGTTTTCCAACATTATGGCGCGTAAATGTATTTCTTCAGCGCACAATGTTAAATTTGTTTATATTTTCGTGGAAATTCGTGAATAGGAAATATTCTCAAGCTAAAATATACAATCAAGCACACAATCAGAGTCTAATCATTCCCTTGACAGCCTAATATGCAATAATATCACGAAGCAGCTGCAAAAACGTGTATTTTACATCTTTAAAAGATAGGCCTATATTAATGAAAACTAGTTCTTACTTGTGTTTGGACAAAGGCGAGCGCAGAGGAGATGAAGATGAAGACGAATAGGCGGAAAGATCCACTGAAAAACGCGGATGACGAAGAGAATTTTCCCGCGCTTCCTGAACGTCGCTTTAAATGTCGATGTTTGAGGTAAATTTCTGTGTTATGATAGTCTAATATATTTTAATGTTTGTTTAAATATTTCTCAAAGCATATATTTGTGACTGCAGACACAATTTAAACATTTAATCTGTAAGAAAATAAATGTTTCTCTGTTATGATCAGATTTCTTCTCACCCGAACAACAAAATCTGGATCTTATTATTGTTAAATAAAGTCAATCATCAAGAAACCACAGCAGTTGATATAATACTATAATCAGGTACATGAAAAAATAAATATTTCTTAGTAACAGGAATAAAGCATACGCCTTTATTTGATTTATTTGAATAGGCTTATAATTCTCTGTAATGTTGAAATTCCTCTGATCATCATTTTAATACATCAACGTTAAAATGCTATAAATCCTCATTTTTTTTTTTTTAATTAACATGATTTATTCGGTTGGCCTTGATCATATTTCGAAAGAAATTAAAAGAAAATAAAAAGTGTGAAATAACATACAGCCTCGATTCAACAAGCGGAAATACGCAACATCTCGCGGTATTTTGCTCTTTCGTGTTTCCGGAAGTTCATCCTCGCAACCAATCATTACTAGAGAACATTAGAGGGAGTTTTGAAACGGACCAATGAGTGCAGAGCTCTGTTGTGAACGCATCCAATCAGAATAGAGCGCCGATGAGCGGCAGAACAGGAGCAGATCAGAGCAGCGCGGTGAGAATTAACGGATATTCTGCTTATTTTAACACACATATCCGATCATATGAACCATTAACTGTATTTCAGAGAGATTTAATCACATTTTACAGCGGGAGTTTAAGCTCTGAATAAACACTGACGGTTACAGTGAGTCTTTATCGACTGCGCAGTGCTTCATTCACGCCAAATCTGACGGAGTTTAAATATATACAGTCTTTAGATTGTAACGTAAACTTACTTGAGTTTCGTTATTATTACTTTCAGTCTTAGTTTGAGTTTTTAAAACAACGACACTGACATTTTAAGACATTTCAATGCGAGTCGCTTTCATTTACAAACACGCGTTTTAGTCTTAAAGGGACAGTTCACCCTAAAAAATTAAATTCTGTCATTATTTACTCCCCCTCACGTTATTCCAAACCTGTATACATTTCTTTGTTTTGCTGAAGATATTTGGAAGAATGTTTGTAATCAAGCAGATCTCGGCCCCCATTGACTAACACAGTACTATGGCAGTCAATGGGGGCCGAGATCTGCTTAGTTACAAACGGGCTTCCAAATATCTTTGTGTTCAGCAGAACAGAAATATTGTAGGGTACAACGGGGCTAAAGGCACACCTTAAGAACAATTGTGCTTTTCACTACTCTCAAAGTGTATGATTGCAGGAAAAATATGTATTTTTGTATTGGAGCAACATATTTTGTGTGGAAAAAAAAATCATAAAGTGGTTAATTTAGTTTAAAAATCTTATAAATGTATGAGGTGGTGATGGGGTAAAAGGCACAGTATTTATACAAATACTTTAGCTAAAATAATGTTTTTAATAATGTCTAGGTTAATACTTTAATACAAAGTTTGTACTATTTTCTGTTTATTTTGATAAATACAATTAATTTTTGTTCAGTAAATATACTGTCATTAAAATAGGCCTATGTGATATATTTTATTTATAAAATATAAAAATATTTAATAATACAGAAACTAAATTATTTTAAAAGTAAAGATTCTGAAAGCATTGAAGGAGATCCCATAATAGCCTATTTAATATAGATTTACAGTAGTAACAATAAATAATATTTTATTATGATGTGATTAATATATTTTAAAATATGCTTGCTTTTTCTTTTTTTTTTTAAAGATGGGAATTATCTCTAAGATGGATACCCAATTTGATATATAGTATTTGCTATGTGAATCTAACCATGTCAAGAAATGGAAAAGTCAGCCAGCTATTCATTATCATGTTAATTATTGTGCCTTTTGCCCCAAATACCATACTTTTACATATTCTTCCGTTATTGAAAAACTGTTGCTTGAATTACCTTGAACAAAACTGAAAATCATTAAAGGGTTAGTTCACCCAAAAATTATAATTCTGTCATTTATTACTCACCCTCATGTCGTTCCACACCCGTAAGCCATTCATTCATCTTCGGAACACAATTTGAGATATTTTTGATGAAATCCGATGGCTCAGTGAGGCCTGAGCAATGACATTTCCTCTCTCAAGATCCATTAATGTACTAAAAACATATTTAAATCAGTTCATGTGAGTTCAGTGGTTCAATATTAATATTATAAAGCGACGGGAATATTTTTGGTGCGGCAAAAAAACAAAATAACGACTTATATAGTGATGGCCGATTTCAAAACACTGCTTCAGGAAGCTTCGGAGCGTTATGAATCTTTTGTGTCGAATCATGATTCGGATCGCGTGTCAAACTGATGAAATCACGTGACTTTGGCGCTCCGAACCGCTGATTCGACACACTGATTCATAACGCTCCGAAGCTTCCTGAAGCAGTGTTTTGAAATCGGCCATCACTATATAAGTCGTTATTTTGTTTTTATGGCGCACCAAAAATATTCTCGTGGCTTTATAATATTAATATTGAACCACTGTACTCACATGAACTGATTTAAATATGTTTTTACTACATTAATGGATCTTGAGAGAGGAAATGTCATTGCTCAGGCCTCACTGAGCCATCGGATTTCAACAAAAATATCTTAATTTGTGTTCCGAAGATGAATGAAGGTCTTACGGGTGTGAAACGACATGAGGGTGAGTAATAAATGACAGAATTATAATTTTTGGGTGAACTAACCCTTTAAGAAGACCTTTGTCTGAAAATACAAACATTAATTTATTTAATTCTTATTTGCTACTTAAATCAACAACATTTTAAAAAACATCAAATATTAGATCAAACTACCTCAGAATCAAATTTGCGTTGCTGCCCGCGATCGCGTCAAGGATCAGACAAATTTGCACGTGCATTTTGAAATGCGGATATTTAGGAAAGTGCTGCGGCAAGTTTTTGTGCCATCTAGTGGTTTAGAGGAAAATAAAATCAAAGGCGCCTTTTGCCCCGCTGTACCCTACTAGCAATGATGAGGGTCTTAAAACAATCAGTAATGTGTTCAGATGACCGGAGCCAACGAGTTCAAGCTGACCCAGGGGCCGGACGACAGCGTCTCCGCCGTCAAGTTCAGCCCGGCCTCGGCTCAGTTCCTGCTGGTGTCGTCGTGGGACTGTACGGTCCGTCTGTACGACGTCAGCGCAAACAGCATGAGGATGAAGTATCAGCATCTGGCGCCGGTGCTGGACTGCGCTTTCTATGTGAGTGCGGCGGAAACGCTGGAGAATCACGTCTGCGTTTGTCTTCGCGCTTTAACTCTTTGTTTGCTGCCGTTTCCACAGGATCCGACTCACGCGTGGAGCGGCGGTCTGGACAACCAGCTGAAGACTCATGATCTCAACACGGATCAGGGTGAGTTTAAAGGGTTAGTTCAGCCTAAAGTTTAATTTCTGTCATTAATTACTCACCCTCGTTCCACACAGACCTTCGTTCATCTTCAGAGCACAAATTAAGATATTTTTGATGAAATCTGAGAGGTTTATGACTCGTCCATTTGACACTTTCAAGGTCCAGAAAGGTACTAAAGACGTCGTTAAAACAGTCATGTGACTGCAGTGGTTCAACCTTAATGTTATGAAGAGACGAGAATACTTTTTGTGCGCAAAAACAAAACAAAAATGACGACTTTATTCAACTTCTGTGTCATTCTCATACGTTGTTTACGTCCAGCGCTTCCAGGTTCTACGTCAGAACGCCGACTCGTTATTGGCCGGCTCCTGCGTCAGCATCACACGCATGCGTCGTGCTGATCACGTGATCAGCTTTGGCCAATACCGAGCCGGCATTCGGACGTAAACACGGAGGCCTTTACTGCGTCACCTGCGTAACACCGTGACCGTGATAAAAGGTATCTTTTCCAAGTTAATCAGAGTTTTGTTCTGACTAGCCGCGACATGCGACGATTCTATTTTAGAAACGGTTTCTATTTCTCTGTGGAATAAAACATAGTATGGCAATGATAATCTCAAGTACTGTTTGTGCTTTATTTAATGTTAAAAGCATCTAACGTGAGTTTGAATATCATTTTGTGTCTTTTATAGCTGAACTGAAAGCAACAATGAACAATTCACCTCAGATCTTCAAAATAAATAAAAGGATAGACAATTGTTAAAATGTTAAATTGGTGTAATAAATGGTGTAATATTCATGAATTTGATTACGTACTTATCAATTTCGTTGCGAGTGCCGGGAGCTTTCAGAGAGAGCCCGCCCATGCACTCTTTTGATTGGCTGTGATTTTTGATTGACTTTATAGTCGCATATATAAAGTCGCATCGTGTCTGGTGTGGACAGACAAATGAAGAGTTTGGTTCCAAAACGCTATAAATCCATTTTGATTAATTTGAGTAAAAATGTGTTTTCTTTACCAAGAAAGTGGCAAGATGAAAACCACTATTTTCTGTTTCAAACTTTCACATAGCATCTTTTGGTTATAAAAACATCTAGATTTTGATTTTCAAAGCTTTATTATAAAAACTGATTATTTTTCCCCCAAAATGCAATAAATCCATGACACTTTTTTTTTTCAAAATGCAATTAATCCATCAATATAAGTTATTTTTCATATTGAAAATACACAACAAAGTAAGTTGATCCACATATATGACAGAGTCTAACCTTTGTCAATACTAATATTATATACAGGCATTTGACTAAAAATACATTCAGTCGTCGCTCCCAAAATGAATTCAATGAGTCATCTTGTTAATGTTATAAATTAATTATGTCTCTGTTTGTCATTACCGACTAAAGAGTATCTGGTGCCACCGCACGGTTAAAATAAACACATTTGCCGATTACATTGGTATTAAAAACGGCTTTTAAAAACGGAATCTTATCGCATCTGTATAGGACACAATGTGAGGATAATGACACGAGAAGAGATTGTTGAATAAAATAATTGTTTTTGTTTTGTTTTTGCGCACAAAAAGTATTCTTGTCGCTTCATAAAATAAAGGTTGAACCACTGCAGTCACATGACTGTTTAACGACGTCTTAAGTACCATAAAGTTATAAATACGGATATTTTTCTTACAAAAACCCATCGGTTTGCTTCAGAAGGCCTGACTCTGGAGTCGTATGAATTACTTTTATGCACTTTTGGGCTTCAAAATCTCACCCCCCATTATAAAGCTTGGAAGAACCAGGATATTTTTTAATATAACTCCGATTGTGTTCGTCTGAGAGAAGATAATCATATACATCTAAGATGGCTTTAGGGTGAGTAAATCATGGGATAGTTTTCATTTTTAAGTGAACTATCCCTTTAAGTAAACAAAGGTTGTTGTGTGTAACGGCTCTTCCTCAGACACAATCGTCGGGACTCACGACGCTCCTATTCGCTGTGTGGAATACTGTCCGGAGGTGAACGTCATGGTCACGGGCAGCTGGGATATGTCCGTGCGGCTGTGGGATCCCAGAACGCCCTGCAACGCCGGGACCTTCACGCAGCCGGAGAAGGTAGTGAGGAGTCGTGAGGGAGTCATGTGGTTCTGTCGGGTGAGCGGCGTCTGATGCGGTGACCGGCTGTGTTTCAGGTCTACACGCTGTCGGTGGCCGGAGACCGGCTGATCGTGGGGACGGCGGGGCGGCGCGTGCTCGTGTGGGATTTGAGGAACATGGGATACGTGCAGCAGAGACGAGAATCCAGCCTGAAATACCAGACGCGCTGCATACGAGCGTTCCCCAACAAACAGGTGAAACAAAGACCGACGGCTGTGAAATGCTGTGTGTCGCTCATGATCTTCATGTTTGTTTTATTTCACCAATAAGTCCCTAACTATCTGTTTTATATAAGAGTCTAAATGTGACAGTTTGATTCATGACAGTCAATTCTCATCAGATTTTATACTTCATGGCTGTTATTCCAAGGAAATACACTGTAAAAACTATTTTTTGAAGTTGTAAATTTTGCAAGGATAATAATCCTTGTTAAATTTACAACTTTGAAAAGTAATTTTTACATTTTACGGAATACGTTTTACAAGAAAATACTATTTCAGTCTTTGAAATTTCACATTTGATTCAGTGTTACTTGCTGTTTGGTTATTATTTGTGAAATTTACTACCACTTATTGAGTAAAAATCTTTTCTACACAATATGTTTAACGTGAGCGCTCTGTTCAACTGGCGTCTATCGCGCGGCTCCTTTTGTGTTTCAGGGTTACGTGTTGAGCTCCATCGAGGGCCGAGTCGCGGTGGAGTATCTGGACCCCAGTCTTGAGGTGCAGAAGAAGAAATACGCCTTCAAGTGCCACAGACTGAAGGAGAACGGCATCGAGCAGGTGTATCCGGTCAACGCCATCTCCTTCCACAGCGTCCACAACACGTTTGCCACCGGTACCGACCGCACACTCACACTCCTGCGCTTTATCATTACATGAAGAATGGATTTCTTATTGAGAAACACTTAATTTGAAGCTTTTATCAAATTAGATCATATTTGTATTCAGTTCCGGAGGTTCATCTGACCAATGGATGATGGGAAATCTGTTTGAAAACATTCATTATATTGTGCTGCAGAGGCGAAACCATATTCACACACAGACCACATGGAAATTAAAGGGTTAGTTTACCCAAAAGTAAAAATATTGTCATTTATTACTCACCCTCATGTTATTCCACACCCGTAAGACCTTCGTTCATCTTCGGAACACAAATTAAGATATTTTTGATGAAATCCGATGGCTCAGTGAGGCCTGAGCAATGACATTTCCTCTCTCAAGATCCATTAATGTACTTAAAACATATTTAAATCAGTTCATGTGAGTACAGTGGTTCAATATTAATATTATAAAGCCACGAGAATATTTTTGGTGTGCCAAAAAAACAAAATAACGACTTATATAGTGATGGCCGATTTCAAAACACTGCTTCAGGAAGCTTCGGAGCGTTATGAATCAGCGTGTCGAATCAGCGGTTCGGAGCGCCAAAGTCACGTGATTTCAGCAGTTTGACATGCGATCCGAATCATGATTCGACACACTGATTCATAACGCTCCGAAGCTTCCTGAAGCAGTGTTTTGAAATCAGCCATCACTATATAAGTCGTTATTTAGTTTTTTTGGCGCACCAAAAATATTCTCGTGGCTTTATAATATTAATATTGAGCCACTGAACTCACATGAACTGATTTAAATATGTTTTTAGTACATTAATGGATCTTGAGAGAGGAAATGTCATTGCTCAGGCCTCACTGAGCCATCGGATTTCATCAAAAATATCTCAATTTGTGTTCTGAAGATCAATGAAGGTCTTACGAGTGTGGAACGACATGAGTAATAAATGACATTATTTTCATTTTTGGGTGAACTAACCATTTAATACTTTGATCAGTTTATTTATTTCATCACTGGAGCGTTCAAAATGTATTGGCGAACACAAAGATAAATGAGTTACAGATATTCTAGAAGTCACAATATTGTAATATTATTTTATTGTAATCATTATGAGCAAGAGTTGTAATTGCAAACACATTTATTGTGTCTGCGTAACTGAATACATGACGTTATATCTGTGTATGGATGTTACTTTGACATCATTGAGGTGAATAGAATGTAAAATAAACACTTTCCCAATTTTCATTGGGGAAAAAAGATCAAACAAAGACGAATTCTGAGTTTGTGTTTGTGCACAGGCGGCTCCGATGGCTTCGTGAACATTTGGGATCCGTTCAACAAGAAGCGTTTGTGTCAGTTCCACCGTTACCCGACCAGCATCGCGTCTCTGGCGTTCAGTATCGACGGATCTCTGCTGGCCATCGCCTCCTCGTACATGCAGGAGCAGGGAGACATCTCTCACCCCGCCGACGCCGTCTACATCCGGCAGGTCACCGACGCCGAGACCAAACCCAAGTGAGTCTGACCTTTGACCTGCTTTGATCCTTTCAGATATATCTCATAAACCAGTTGAAGTCTGGGGCGCTCTTTCCACCTGTGAATATTGTTTGGAAACTACAAAGTAGATGAGTTTTGACATGTCGTGTGTTTGACATCAAACGAGGTCAATGGACACAAACATTCAGCAGTGCCTGTTTCTCCAGTAATGTCATCAGAAAGAGGTTTAGCAGAAGCTCCGATTGAATTTCCTGCCGTGATCGATACGAGCGTCTGACTCCAGCTGTGTGTGTGACAGATACGCTGTACATGTGCGGCTTTTTCAGATATAGATATATATTGATCAAGACTCTTATTTGTTCGTCAGTGTTTGATTGACAGGTGAGCTGGTATTTCTGAATGTTTCGGTACGCTTGTGATGGGACGAGAGACTGATGTGATGTTTGTGCTCTTGTGTTCACAGATCCACGTGAGTCCTGCAGGGATTCAACCTCGTTACACTGCTGCCACCCGTTTGACCACAACACCTTCCATCATGTCTGTCTGTCTCTTTATTCTGTCTAATTAAATGTTTATATTTCTAATTGTATGAGTTCTGCCCTTCAGTGTCTGTATTTTTATGTTTTAAGAAATGGTAAAACTTCCTTTTATTCACTGAGTGTCAGTGTCATTTTTCATTATAGAAGTTTGGAATCAGTGTCATGTTTTTGGTGCTAAACATGCATTAAACCAGCCGTGTTCTTATTCAGATTACAGCTGCAAACATGTTGACTTGAATTCGCTCAGCATGAGCTTCTTCTCAGTGATGGTAGTTGATCTGTTTCTTCTCATATGTCTACAGTAACAGCCGCTCTGAGAATGCTCAGTCTGGGACTCTGTGGAACAGCACATTTATTTATTCTATTTTTTTCACACTTTCTCTAAGCTTTTCCCCGGACCCATTTGAAAACCTCTTAGAACGCAGTGACGCTCAACATCTTTCACTGCTTGGTCACCTTTAAATGTCTCAGGCTTTGTGACTCTCATGTCCATCTCATAGTAAATGAATGACTTCAGATAGTTCAAATGAACGTCTTATGACATGAAATGCAGTTTTATGCTGCCGTCACGTGCTATCGGAAATGTCCGACTTCTGAAGTCATGATTACAAGCTTGTAGCGTTCAAGTGCCATGTTGTCGGAAAGAATAGGAATCATGGAGGACAGTGTGTTTATTCTTGCCTATTTCTTGAGGAAATATTAAAGCTAAAATGTATTACATGTTATTCAACAATATAAACATTCACCACACTACCTAGCACGTATTTGACCAAAATTCCAGAATTGTATCTGTTATCGCTGTTTATAAGCTTTTAAATGGTTATTCATATATGTAAAAATGCACTACTTAACTAGGAAACTCTGAATTTCCAACTAGGAAACTTGTTTATGATAATTCCGATAATACGTGAAGGCCAGAATATATCAGATTGAGAACCAGAAAGAACTGTTGTATAAATGTAAATACGTACTGCTTTAATGACAAGTCGATGTAGCAGCTGTTGAAAAATGAATGAAGAATACTAATCACAGCAGCAACTGCTCTCCTCTCTGACATTTTTTAAGTTTACGGCACTCGCAAGTCAGAAATTCGGGTATCAAAATTGTCTCTGTGTTTCCCAGTAGTAAGTACGACTTTGAGAGGCTGTTCATTTCCAGTTTCCAGTTTCTCCATCTCCAGTAGGAAACTCCAACTAGGAATTGCCAATTAGGAAAATTGTATTTACAATAATTCTCATAGTACGTGAAGGCAGCATCACTGTGTATAAAACATACAATATGCTTCAAATTCATATATGTAAATATGCAATACTTTGACAAGACAATGTGTCTGTTGTTGTAAAAGTAACAAAGAATAAGAATCACAGCAGCAATCATTCTCCCCATGTTTAAAATTTATGGCATGCCCAACTCAGAAACTCTGGCATCAAAATTATCTCTTAGTTTCCCAGAAGTAAATATGACTTGAGTGCATACATGTCCAATTTCAAACTTGAAAACTCCGACTAGGAATTTCCAACTAAGAATTTCCGACTAGTAAATTCCAACTAGGAATTTCCAACTAGGAATTTCCGACTAGGACACTCCAACTAGGAAACTCAGACTAGAAATGTCCAACTAGGAAACTTGGATTTGGAAATTCTTATTTACAATAATTCCGATAGCACATGAAGGCAGCATCACTGTGTATAAAACATACAATATGCTTCAAATGATTATTCATATATGTAAATATGCACTACTTTAATGACAAGGTGATGTAGCTGTTGTGGAAAAACTGATAAAGAATTCCAGTCACAGCAGCAATCATTCTCCCCATCGCCATGTCTAAAGTTTATTGTACAGTATGCCCATCTCTGAACCTCTGGCATCAAAATTATCTCTTAGTTTCCCAGAAGTAAATATGACTTGAGGGCATACATGTCCCATTTCAAACTTGAAAACTCCGACTAGGAATTTCCAACTAAGAATTTCCGACTAATAAATTCCAACTAGGAATTTCCGACTAGGACACTCCAACTAGGAATTTCCAACTAAGAATTTCCGACTAATAAATTCCAACTAGGAATTTCCGACTAGGACACTCCAACTAGGAATTTCCGACTAGTAATTTCCAACTAGGAATTTCCGACTAGGACACTCCAACTAGGAATTTCCTACTAGGACACTCCAACTAGGAAACTTGGATTTTAAAGATTATTGTATGCCCCATCTCTGAACCTCTGGCATCAAAATTATCTCATGAAATTCCCAGTATTAAATATGACTTGAGAGGGCATGTCCAATTTCCAACTAGGAATTACTGACTATTAATTTTTGACTAGGAATTTTCAACTAGGAAATTCAGACTTGGGATTTCCAACTAGGAATTTCCGACTAGAAATTTTCAACTAGGAATTTCCGACCAGAACACTCCAACCAGGAAACTCAGACTGGTAAAGAATACCAGTCACAGCAGCAATCATTCTCCCCACTGCCATGTTTAAAGTTTATGGCATGCCCAACTCAGCCAACTATCTCAGATTTTCCAGTAGTAAATACTGAGAGGGCGTTCATGTCCAATTTCAAACTAGGAAACTCCGACTAGGAATTTCTGACTATTAATTTCCGACTAGGACACTCCAACTAGGAAACTCAGACTAGAAATTTCCAACTAGGAAACTTGTATTTATAATAATTCTGATAGCATATGAAGGCAGCATCACTGTGTATAAAACATACAACATGTTTCAAATGATTATTCATATATGTAAATATGCACTACTTTTAATGACAAGGTGATGTAGCTGTTGTGGAAAAACTGATAAAGAATACCAGTCACAGCAGCAATCATTCTCCCCACCGCCATGTTTAAAGTTTATTGTAGAGTATGCCCATCTCTGAACCTCTGGCATCAAAATTATCTCATGAGATTCCCAGTATTAAATACGACTTGAGAGGGCATGTCCAATTTCCAACTAGGAAACTCCGGCTAGGAATTTCCAACTAGGAATTACTGACTATTAATTTCAGACTAGGAATTTTCAACTAGGAAATTCAGACTTGGAATTTCCAACTAGGAATTTCTGACTAAGAATTTACGACCAGAACACTCCAACTAGGAAACTCAGACTGGTAAAGAATTCCAGTCACAGCAGCAATCATTCTCCATTAAAGTTTATTGTACAGTATGCCCATCTCTGAACCTCTGGCATCAAAATTATCTCTTAAAATTCCCAGTATTAAATATGACCTGAAAGGGCATGTCCAATTTCATGTCCAATTTCCAACTAGGAAACTCCGACTAGGAATTTCCAACTGGGATTTACTGACTATTAATGTCCGACTAGGAATCTCAGACTAGGAATTTTCAACTAGGAAACTCAGACTTGGAATTTTCAACTAGGAATTTCCAACCAGATATTTCCAACTAGGAATTTCCGACCAGAACACTCCAATTAGGAAACTTAGACCAGGAAACTCAGACTGGTACCAGTCACAGCAGCATCATTCTCCCCACCGCCATGTTTAACGTTTATGGCATGCCCAACTCAGCCAACTATCTCAGATTTTTCCAGTAGTAAATACTGGGAGAGTGGGGCGTTCATGTCCAATTTCCGACTAGGAAACTTGTATTCACAATAATTCTGATAGCATGCGACAACAGCATTAATTCTTTAAATTGTGACAGTTTAATGAATTCATAAATATTAGAAGCATGAAAACCAATCAAATCCACAGACAGAAACGCTTTTGTTTGTTAACCGAGTGGACGGGTAGATTGTATTTGTGTACAGCTGCTCGACTCGACACACACACACACACACACCCATTCCAGAGATTGTGTAGAACATGCAATTATTGCATTAAAAAGCTTTGCTTCTGTCTAATGGCTTTGGCTGCTGCTTCAATATCCTAAACATTATTTGTGCGTTTGTTAAATGATGTTACTAATTCCTCTAATTAACAGTAATGACTCCATCGCTCTCATTATTATGACTTGAGCTTCATATAAAATGGCGTTGATTTTAGAGATAATTACCCTCATCTGCACTGACGGCACTAAATTGCGCCATTTCCTGTCATCTTTGAGTTTGCTAAATTGGAAAATTGACTTCCTTGTCCGGCTGCTGCAGTGCCGAGGCAAATCTCCTAATGAACGTCTCGATCCTGCTTCAATACCGGCTCACAGTGAAGCGGGTCAGAAATCGAGTCACATCAGCACCAACATCACACTCTAAACATGGCGTCTCCAAGGGGAAACTTCAGAGAAGGCAGTGTACAAAATATGTAAGATACTAATTAACTAAGTAAACAAATGCATTTCAAATAATAAATTGAGTAGAATAAATGTAATATGCACTCATGGTTAGTTTAGCTGAGCCACTTCGTTTGAGTGTCGAGTTCCTCCGTTCCTGCAGGCGAAACTGAAACCAGGCCACAAATATCAGTTACAGACAATCAGACTTTTAATTCCTCGATAATTTGACAAACACCTCCTCACACAGATCAGATATTACTGTGCCATATTTAACTGATGTGTTTGTTGCCCTTTCATGAGTCTGTCCTCACACTCACTCCTGAATCCTCTCATGTGCCGCACCTATAAAACACAGGAAACCATAATCGGTGTCTGTTTATTATATCCTGGTGTGAAGCACTTCAGGTCAAGATCTCACAGAAGCTTTCGGGACATCAGGAACAAACGTTTCACTTGCTTTGTATGATCAGAAAGAGTCTGCTATGATCTCATGCTTCTAAAGTAACATGTGAACCCTCGGAGCGTTTCTCACGACACACGAGCACGCCATCGACACGCACGACCCACATACACGCCTCGACCTCGAGACCAGAAGCCACTGAGATATTGTTGATTTTAGACTCAGATTGAACACTCAACAGCAATGGTACGCTTTATTGCTTCATTTGAAGACGATCCCAGGGCAAAAACAGTGGATGTGAAAGTGAGAAAAGCATTCAAACGTTCCTGAATTATTACCTCCAGTCGAAACACAAACGGGCTGCTGGTTGGTCGTTGTGTTTTGAGACGGATTTCACCGATTAAATCTAATGATCTTTTCATGCAATAAAGATGTTCTCAGCTCAAAACTCAAAGCACATCAACATCAGTCATCATGTGACCCACATTAACTGGATTCATCTGTGGGGTCAAATTTGAAGGTGATGAAATGATTGACAGCATGATTTGGTCACGTGACGTGAGCTTTTAGCAGCATCCGGATCAATAACGACACCCAATCAGACCTGAATGAAAACTCATGGATTATTATTGTCATTTATGAACTCGACGGAGCTTCAGATGTTGCTGGTGATTCTGTGAAAGAGCCGTTTGAAGCTTATGATTGGTCGAGCGCTTCTGTGTCATTTTGTCTTATTGATTGAATTACTGATTTGTTTGACTAATGTGTTTTAGTCTGTTAACTCTGTGGTTGATTCTCGTCCCCGCGGCTGCACATTCTGATGTTTAGATGCCAGAACTGTGTTTAGACCTGCTGATGTTCATTTATTGATCATCACACCATTTAATATTCCCACAGGCACATTTTGATGACATCATGTGAAACGGGTCAGCGAGTGACGAACCTGCTAATGATTCTTTTTTGTTCAAGCGATTTATAGTCATTCCCTGCGATCCTAAAGAGATAATTCATACTCTGAATCCTGGACTAATTTACACACCAGCTGATGATTGTCAAAGCAATACATAAAAAACAGTGACAAAACGATGATTGTCTTGAGCTGAATGACAAAAATGAGATGAACACACGCCTGTATGAGCAAGTAAATCTCAAGTGAGACTCTTTTAACAACAGCTACAAAATGACCCACAACTGCGGCAGTGATCGTTACAGTGATCATGCAGTGAGTTTTACAGTGATCATGTAGTGATTGTGCAGTGATCATCACAGTGGCTGTCCAAGTGATCGTTGCAGTTATCGTCACAGTGATCATAGTGATTGTCGCAGTGATCATGCAGTGATTTTCACAGTGATTGTGCAGTGATCATACAGTGAGTTTCACAGTGATCATGTAGTGATTGTGCAGTGATCATCACAGCGATTGTCAAAGTGGTTGTTCCAGTGATCATTGCAGTTATCGTCACAGTGATCATAGTTATTGTCGCAGTGATTGTGCAGTGATCATCACAGTGGTTGTCCCAGTGATCGTTGCAGTGATCATCACAGCGATTGTCAAAGTGGTTGTTCCAGTGATCATTGCAGTTATCGTCACAGTGATCATAGTGATTGTCGCAGTGATTGTGCAGTGATCATCACAGTGATCATTGCAGTTATCGTCACAGTGATTGTGCAGTGATCATCACAGTGATTGTCAAAGTGGTTGTTCCAGTGATCATTGCAGTTATCGTCACAGTGATCATGGTGATTGTCGCAGTGATTGTGCAGTGATCATCACAGTGATCATTGCAGTTATCGTCACAGTGATTGTGCAGTGATCATGCAGTGATCATCACAGTGGTTGTCCCAGTGATCGTTGTAGTGAGTTTCACAGTGATCATGTAGTGATTGTGCAGTGATCTTCACAGTGGCTGTCCAAGTGATCGTTGCAGTGATCATCACAGCGATTGTCAAAGTGGTTGTTCCAGTGATCATTGCAGTTATCGTCACAGTGATTGTGCAGTGATCATCACAGTGATTGTCAAAGTGGTTGTTCCAGTGATCATTGCAGTTATCGTCACAGTGATTGTGCAGTGATTGTGCAGTGATCATCACAGTGATTGTCAAAGTAGTTGTTCCAGTGATCATTGCAGTTATCGTCACAGTGATTGTGCAGTGATTGTGCAGTGATCATCACAGTGATTGTCAAAGTGGTTGTTCCAGTGATCATTGCAGTTATCGTCACAATGGTTGTCCCAGTGATCGTTGTAGTGAGTTTCACAGTGATCATGTAGTGATTGTGCAGTGATCTTCACAGTGGCTGTCCAAGTGATCGTTGCAGTGATCATCACAGCGATTGTCAAAGTGGTTGTTCCAGTGATCATTGCAGTTATTGTCACAGTGATTGTGCAGTGATCATCACAGTGATTGTCAAAGTGGTTGTTCCAGTGATCATTGCAGTTATTGTCACAGTGATTGTGCAGTGATCATCACAGCGATTGTCAAAGTGGTTGTTCCAGTGATCATTGCAGTTATTGTCACAGTGATTGTGCAGTGATCATCACAGTGATTGTCAAAGTGGTTGTTCCAGTGATCATTGCAGTTATTGTCACAGTGATTGTGCAGTGATCATCACAGCGATTGTCAAAGTGGTTGTTCCAGTGATCATTGCAGTTATTGTCACAGTGATTGTGCAGTGATCATCACAGTGATTGTCAAAGTGGTTGTTCCAGTGATCATTGCAGTTATTGTCACAGTGATTGTGCAGTGATCATCACAGCGATTGTCAAAGTGGTTGTTCCAGTGATCATTGCAGTTATTGTCACAGTGATTGTGCAGTGATCATCACAGTGATTGTCAAAGTGGTTGTTCCAGTGATCATTGCAGTTATTGTCACAGTGATTGTGCAGTGATCATCACAGCGATTGTCAAAGTGGTTGTTCCAGTGATCATTGCAGTTATTGTCACAGTGATTGTGCAGTGATCATCACAGTGATTGTCAAAGTGGTTGTTCCAGTGATCATTGCAGTTATTGTCACAGTGATTGTGCAGTGATCATCACAGCGATTGTCAAAGTGGTTGTTCCAGTGATCATTGCAGTTATTGTCACAGTGATTGTGCAGTGATCATCACAGTGATTGTCAAAGTGGTTGTTCCAGTGATCATTGCAGTTATTGTCACAGTGATTGTGCAGTGATCATCACAGTGATTGTCAAAGTGGTTGTTCCAGTGATCATTGCAGTTATCGTCACAGTGATCATGGTGATTGTCGCAGTGATTGTGCAGTGATCATCACAGTGATCATTGCAGTTATCGTCACAGTGATCATAGTGATTGTCGCAGTGATTGTGCAGTGATCATCACAGTGGTTGTCCCAGTGATCATTGCAGTTATCATAAACGTGATTGTGCAGTGATTGTCACAGTGGTTGTCCTAGTGATCGTTCCAGTTATCATCACAGTGATCATGTAGTGATTTTGCAGTGACCAAATTGTCAGTGATCGCGAAGTGATTATCTCAATGAACATGCAGTGAAAACTTGAAGTGATCTGTGTAGCAATGGGAACTGCATCTAAAACCACCCAGACGCATTTGTTAGTGTCTAATGAAACATCAGAGAGAAGAAAAGACTAAACGGATGAAATTTTGCACATCTAGAAATCTGTCTCCTCACAACAGCTCTTATATTAGCAAGCCGCTTCTATGAGACCATATTAAAATCATTTACATCTGTCTGCTCCTTATGTTGAGGGTCTCATCACAGAGGATCAGGCAGTGAACTCTGACCTGGGGTCAGCACAGGGGTCACTCATAATGAAAGAACTCAGACATCAGACGGACAAATGAACCATACGAGTTTAATCCATAATGAATGAAGAATGACAGGACGGTAGAAATATCTGACCTGTTCATATGAACAGAAACATATGAACAGGTCAGATTTACCTGGATGTGTTCAGTCTCAGGTGAAACGTCCCGCTCTGAGTCTCCTTCACCCTGACAGGTCACTGAGTGTCCATGAATTCACCCTTCTGTCAACATGTCCATCTGCCATCAGCTCACACACACACACACACACACACACTTCAGTTCTGAAAAACAGCATCAGCGGATCAAGTGTGTTTCAAGAAATGTAACATTTTGTTTCGTTACTCAGAAACTTCTTTGTCTTTCCCCCCAAAAAACAGGAAGATACATTTATTTGAGACAGAAATTTGTATTTTATTGCATTATAGCCATTAAAATAGCATTAAATATAAATTATTCTAAATTAAGTGACAAAATAGAGATTAGAAAAATATTTATGAAGCTTTAACAGATCAAAATATCTTCACCACCTGAATATTCTCACAAACGAGGCCAGAAGGGGTTCATAGAAAAGAGTTTGATAGAAAAGTTCTGAGCAATGGGCAAAACTAAAATCTATAACTAAAACTATAACTTTATAACTTAAACATCAGATACAGCATATGCATATATATATATATATATACACATCACTGATTCTTGAGATGGGACAAAACATGTCCTACACACAAAAGCCCTCTTTATGTTAAAAATAAATAAATTCATCAAAATAAAAATACTTAAAAAGTTACATCTAAAGGAAATCTGGATACTCAGGACATTCATTGCTTTTATTTTTTTAATAATTTTGTTAGTATTATTTAAATAAATGCTCTATATTTGGAAAACACATGTAATTTAGCCTGTCCTCAGCATGAGCTCACAATGTAAAATTGCCAAACAAAGTGTTTAAAAATGCAACAAATTCAAAAATATACATTTAAATTGAAAGGCAGAGATCTGTAATATATCAAACAATACAAAAAGTAAGACTTAGCCATTTTTTATGGAAAATATAATTCATCAAAGTTGTATCCTCACTTTGCGTCAACTCCGTAAGGATTTTTTTTCCCCTTTCTTTCTTTATAATTCTGAATAAATCAGTATGGTCATCTCCGAGAAGCACTTACTATTTCCCGCTCATTGTGGATCTCACAGTAGGACACAGAGTCCTGGAAGTTTTATTTATTTTTTTTATATTTTAAACACTGTTGAAGTCACATCATGTCAACTCAATCATCCTGGTGTAACAGTTTCTGTAAATAGTTGTGGGATAAATCTGGGCATTTTTGATATGTTTATTAAGGCAACTACAACTGAAGAAAGAAAACAAAATTGCTCGACAGTACAATGTGATTAAGGTGGAAAAAAATTCAATTTTGTCAACTCCGTCAGATGTCAACTCCATCAGGTTTTATGTCTGTTGACAAGTGCTCTCAAAAAGTATATATAATGTGATTTTATGGGTTTTTTTGTTTTTGTTTTTTTGCATATTGGGAATTCTTGTAATGTTGCTTCAAGATTCTATTTACATGTACTTTATATTTGGCCCCAGCTGGACCTTTGTCAACACCGTCAGGTTTTTTCAACACCGTCAGTATGTCAACACCGTCAGTATATGTCAACTCCGTCATTGTGTCAACTCCGTCAGTTTTTGTCAACACTGTCAGTATGTCAACTCCGTCATTGTGTAAACTCCATCAGATTGTGTCAACTCCGTCACTATGTCAACTCCGTCAGTTTGTGTCAACTCCGTCAGTTTGTGTCAACTCCGTCAGTATGTCAACTCCGTCAGTTTGTGTCAACTCCGTCAGTTTGTGTCAACACCGTCATTATGCGTCAACTTCGTCAGTTTTTGTCAACACCGTCAGTTTTTTTCAACACCGCAAGTATGTCAACACTGTTAGTATGTCAACTCCATCAGTATGTCAACTCCGTCAGTTTGTGTCAACACCGTCATTGTGTCAACTCTGTCAGTATGTCAACACTGTTAGTATGTCAACTCCATCAGTATGTCAACTCCGTCAGTTTGTGTCAACACCGTCATTGTGTCAACTCCATCAGTATGTCAACTCCGTCAGTTTGTGTCAACACCGTCATTGTGTCAACTCTGTCAGTATGTCAACTCCGTCATTGTGTAAACTTCATCAGTTTGTGTCAACACCGTCATTGTGTCAACTCTGTCAGTATGTCAACTCCGTCATTGTGTAAACTTCATCAGTTTGTGTCAACTCCGTCAGATTTTGTCAACACTGTTAGTATTTGTCAACTCCATCAGTATGCCAACCCCGTCAGTATGTCAACTCCGTCAGTTTGTGTCAACACCGTCATTGTGTCAACTCTGTCAGTATGTCAACACCGTCATTATGCGTCAACTTCGTCAGTTTTTGTCAACACCGTCAGTTTTTTTCAACACTGTCAGTATATGTCAACACTGTTAGTATTTGTCAACTCCATCAGTATGTCAACTCCGTCAGTTCATGTCAACTCCGTCAGTTTTTTGTCAACTCCGTCAGTTTTTTGTCAACTCCGTCAGTTTTTGTCAACACTGTCAGTATGTCAACTCCGTCATTGTGTAAACTTCATCAGTTTGTGTCAACACCGTCATTGTGTCAACTCTGTCAGTATGTCAACACTGTCATTATGCGTCATCTCCGGTAGTATTTGTCAACTCCATCAGTATGTCAACTCCGTCAGTTTTTGTCAACTCCGTCAGTTTTTAACACTGTCAGGTGAAGGTTTTTGTTAATTTTTAATTCTTTTTTCAATTCGTTGTGCTAAAATATTAAAACATCAACTGAACTACATGATATCATGTCTGATTTACCTAAGAACATTGGTTATATATGTTTAATATTAAAAAGGAGGAATTAAGGACTTTAGGAACTGGATTGTACATAATAACCCTAACCCAAGAAAAATTTTTAGAGAATACATTTTTTTACTGAACTCCATTATTACATAATTGAAGACTTTACACCGTGTTTGATGGATCAAATTAAAATATCATGCTTTTGAATGCGTCTGACGGAGTTGACACAAATTAAGTTCCGAAGTAAATAAATGTACATTTTTTTGGAAAAAAACATTTTCAGAAAAACCTGTTCCCTTACATGGTTCAATAGCTGAGACCTTTGTCTACAAATATATCAGTTTAAAAATAATGTATTATTAAATAATAAAAACTAACTTCTAAAACATGTTTTGTCCCTTATCTCAAGAATCAGAGATAT
>RJVU01067364.1:8658243-8708859 GCA_003731715.1 Anabarilius grahami | reverse complement strand
AAAATTTCCCTCATTAAAAAGAAATACAGCTCCTCGGAAATGTTTATAATTTTGTTCATTAGTCGTGCCAGTAGGGAAGACGATCAGCGGCTGGAGTTGCAGAAGCAGAACAAGTTTCTGCGGATCAGAGAAGAGCTTCAGATGCTCAGTGTGATGGAGCGGATGCTGCCGGCCGGGATCTTGGCGTCTGTAGTTTCTCCTCGGAGGCGGAAGATCACACGTGTGCTGGAGGGGATTGTTGCCGTGGCGATCAGCGGTTTCCCCAGCCATCCCTGAGCTCCTCGCTTGTACATGGAGACGGTCACCTGCACAGAAACAAACCTTCAAACAGGCAACCGTAGATTTAGGAGACTTCACATAAAGTCACACTGATCATTGACCCCTGAGGGTCGGTCAGGTCACGACCCTGACCTCTGTGGACACGAGTGACCTTCACCTGGTTCAATCTGTCGCGTCTCGGCTGACCGAATGCACTAAACAAACACCGAATCGAAATGATTCTCATGTAAACTGTGAAGAAAATGAATGAATTCAACAGAAAACTGGATCTTCCTTCACGTGGAGCGTCACATAATGGAGCGAAAACACTTGAGCATCAAAGACGCGGACGGGTTTGAAAAGCAGATCTGTGGGATTACGCTCGCATGTGTCCCGCCGTCATGAACGCGCTCGTCTCCGTGTGTCCACACAATGGCCGTTTAATGAGATTCACACATTGACAGATAATAGACGCGTCGGATTCAAAGGAGTATTTCCAGCCTCACAGTCGCTGCGCCGGATTAAAATCATTCTCTTTTCATGGCTTGATTTTCTTTCATTCTGGCTGCACACAATTTTTCAATTATGTTTTTTCTAGCCGTCTATTCTTTCATCTGAGAGGAAGTAAATTGGCGAGGGGTTCGTTAATGGAGGCAGAGATCAGCGTTCACATCCACCTTCACACGACACACGATTGTTAAAGCTCTTTTACCTTCAAAAACACACACAGAGAAAGAGAGATCCACAAGTGTGTGAAGCTGAAATACAGCATGTCATTCAATCAGACTTGTATTTTTAACTGAAGGCTTCACAAATCATAATCAGACATAACAAACCTATAATATGACCTGACAATGACCTCTGACCCCCGGAGAGACGTTCATTCACTCTCAGCGACGTGTCGAGACTCATCAGAGAATCAAGAGCGTCTTCATCAATCAAACTCAGTCTGAACCTTCATGCGATTCTGTGCCAGAATTCTGCAACACGAGCGTCTCTCATTTCACCTGAGCTGAAGAACACGCAAGCGCTTCGATCATGAGGGGATTTCCAGCGTTACACCTGAACAACTACAACCTGAACCTGAATGTGCCTCATATTTGATGAAGTTTGCATCATTGATTCTGTTATTTTCCTGTTTATTACTATTGAAACGCTACAGAAATAAAGCTGAATTGACTTCGATGGTTCCATGAAGAACCTTCAACATCCATGGAAACTTTCCATTGCATAAAAGGTTTTTAAAATGTTCTTCACTGGTTCTTTTAAGAACTGTTCACTGAAAGAATATTTGAGGAACCAGAAATGGCGAGTTTTGCATCTGTTCTACATGAAGCTCCATCAGACGCAGAAACACGGACCGTCCGCTCGTTCATGCAGTCGCGAGCGCTTCGACTCTACATCTGAATGAGTCTCTTCATGCCTGATTGAATTTGACCCTCACAAACATTCCTAATGGCATTAGACGAGCCGCACACACACGACTGCTGCCGTATAACTCCATTTAGCAGCCAAATCGGGTTTAAAGACCTTATTGATGCCTGGTATTATTAAGTGTGATTATCAAAACAACAGACAATGGGCCAAAGTGTCCACTAACCGGTTTATCTGCAAACACAACAGATGGAGAAGCTCGGATTTGCAGTCCAGAATGAGGAACTGCAGATAAAGAACATTTCAGATAAATATCGAAGCACAAGTTCTGATAAAAAGCTGGCTAACCGCATTTTACAACAAATGAAGGATTAAAGGATAGTGACAGATTTGATTGGCAATTAGGAAGTAGATGTTCATTAAAGTGCCGCATTTCAAGCAGAAACACATTTGCCAAACTCGTCTGCCATTGGTCAAACCCACCGGTAGCCCCGCCCCCTAACCAAGAGCTGGTAAAAAAGCATCTTTTTCTGGTTCTGACAAAACAACATACAGTCAAGCAACACATCAGTGGCAAATATTTAATTATAGTGCATTCGATGGTTTAACCCTCTAGTGTTGATTGGTCATTTTAGACTGAATTTTTTTTTTTTTTGAAATATGAAATATGAAAATACAGAGAATTTTTTTTGTCTACAAATCAGCCACAATGTATGAACTGGTGGTACAAAACAGACACAAACACACACAAATGAACGTGTGGCTGTAACAATATGGCAAAATTGAGCCAGAAGAGACTCAAATAAGATTGAAATCAGCTTGATATAGCTCTGAAAAAGCATTCCTGTTCATTTTTGTTACATTTTTGTTGAATTTTGATGTTGTGTTACAAAATGTCCTCCTCTGAGTTCAGTAAAATTAATGCAAAATTGACACTTCAAATCAACATTTCAAACAAAAAAGATCTAAACCTTTACAAAAAGTATATATCCAAATCCACAACTTAATAAAAAATAAGTATTTGTGTCTAAAAAATAACTAGAGAATTTATAAGCCTTTTTATAGAGCTATACAGGCATCTAGTGGTTACACCACGACATTACAGATGTTTTTCTTTTTTCACTCCCACCAGATGGCGCTAATCTGCCTTCAAAAATTTGATTTTTATATATATATATGCATTGTCTCTAATTGAAAAGTAATTTTAAAAAAGTATTAGACTTTTTTGTATATAAAAAAAAATGTATCTTAATTATTGCATAAATATTAATTTGAACCATGAAATTCTCTCAAAATACAAAATAAAGAAGAAAAAATATTATTGATCAAAAATGACTGCCATTGGAAATGAATGGGAGATAGATGAAAATACAGAGAATTTTGTTTTGTTACACATCAAAACATTGTTTTGTTACACATTTTTGTTTTGTAAAATCTACAAATCATCCACGATATATGAACTGGTGTGACTGTAACACAAAGAAAGTTTTTCCAAATGCATGAAATAAAATCAATAATTCAGCCACAATGCAGAAAAAAATGGACGGAAAGGAAGAAGTTACACTCTAAAACATCAAGAGTACAAAACAGACACGCCCACTCAAATACACACACACACACAACACACAACACACTATCATACACACACAAAAGAACTGGTATGGCTGTAACAATATGGCAAAATTGAGCCAGAAGACTCAAATAATCAGGTTGATTAAGCTCTGATGAAGCATTCCTGTTCATTTTTGTTAAACTTATGTTAAATTTTGATGTGTAACAAAATGTCTTTCTCTGTATTCAGGTTTGACTGTGGTAAAATTAATGCAAAAACTGACACTTCAAATCAACATTTCAAACAAAACAAAATCTAAACCTTTAAAAAAAAAAAATCTAAAACTACAAACAAAAACTTGTCCTTGAGAATGTCTAAATATATATCCAAATCCACAACTTAATAAAAATAAATATTTATGTCTAAAAACAACAATTTATAAGCCTTTTTTCAGAGCTATACAGGCATCTAGTGGTTACACCACGCCATTACAGATGTTTTTCTTTTTTTACTCCCACCAGATGGCGCTAATCTACCTTCAAAAAATTTATTTTAAAAGCAATGTCTCTATTTTAACATGAAATACTGCTTTAATTGAAAAGTAATTTATAAAAAGTATTAGGAAAACAATTTTTATTTTCTCAATGGGAATTTTTTTTATCTTAATTATTGCATAAATATTAATTCGTACCATGAAATTTTCTCAAAATACAACATATTATTGAACAAAAATATATTATATTTATTTTGCTGAAAAAAAATAAAATAATAATTACATTTGACCCCCAAATGAACAATACCAGAGGGCTAAAAATCTTAAAAATGGCCTTAAATTAAACAGACTCACACGTGGTTAAAACGGGTGTCCTCAGATAAACATAAGAGATCATAAACCTGTCGGGACTCAAACGTTTCCCCACCACCATCATCATCATCATCGTCATCCTCCACCTGCGGCCCATTAAAGCAGAACGCTCCTCCATCTACATAATGAAGTGAACTCAAGCTCAACTCGAGCAAAACACCTTTCAGTTCCTTCAGCGAATGCAAACCGATCAGACGAGGCTAATGAAACCAAATGAAAAGCGTAAATAGCAATTAACTGAACACACAGATCATCTGAGCGTCCGGTTCTGAACGACCGCCGCCATTACGATCAAGTGCAGCCGCTTCAATTTGCAAGTTAACCAACAAAACTTGCACAGTTGGTCAGTTGGCGGATGATACAGCGTGTGTGACGAAAGAGTGAAAAGACATAATCATCCTCCTTCAGACAATATATTCAAAATATGCATAACATAACCTGACCTTGATTATACAAGAATGGATAGTGATTATCTTCACATTCACACTAGTGTGGAATCTGTTATGTAAATCCTCATCTTGATTTTATGAAGTGTGTCTGAAGGGCTGTTGAAGCAGGAACATTCACAGCTTTATTGGCTGAAGGGTTTGTGAGGAGCCGCATGTTTCACTCCGCTTCAAACGACTCGTTAGGCTGAAGAGATAATTATACGAGCTCTGAAACACGACGATTAAAGTTTGAGTTTAAAACACGCCCGCTTCATATAAACCAGATTCATTTTTGTTTTACATACGACAAAAACATCAACGCTTTTTATGGCCAAAATAGATTTCAGCGCAGCTTATTTTTCAAACCAAAAATATATTTTATTTTATTTATTATTTTATTTTCAATCCTTAAAAACATTTCAGGTAAATGCAAAACGTGTGCATTTTTTAAAATATACATATTGCTTGAACAATATAAATATATTTAGAATGAAAATATATTTTAAAAAATTGCTACCAAAAAAAAAATATATATATATACAGTACAGTCCAAAAGTTTGGAACCACTAAGATTTTTAATGTTTTTAAAAGAAGTTTCGTCTGCTCACCAAGGCTACATTTATTTAATTAAAAATACAGTAAAAACAGTAATATTGTGAAATATTATTACAATTTAAAATAACTGTGTACTATTTAAATATATTTCACAAAGTAATTTATTCCTGTGATCAAAGCTGAATTTTCAGCATCATTACTCCAGTCTTCAGTGTCACATGATCCTTCAGAAATCATTCTGATATGATGATTTGCTGCTCAAGAAACATTTAATGTGTACAATTGTACAAAATATTTGTGCACAATATTGTTTTTCAGGATTCTTTGATGAATAGAAAGTTCAAAAGAACAGCATTTATCTGAAATCGAATCTTTTGTAACATTATAAATGTCTTTACTGCCACTTTTGATTGATTTAATGCATCCTTGCTGAATAAAAGTATTCATTTCTTTCATTTCTTTTCAAAAAAATAAAATACAAATTCTTACTGACCCCAAACTTTTGAACGGTAGTGTATAATGCTACAGAAGCTTTGTGTTTCAGATAAATGCTGTTCTTTTGAACTTTCTATTCATCAAGGAATCCTGAAAAAAAAAGTACACAACTGTTTTCAACATTGATAATAATCATAAATGTTTCTTGAGCAGCAGATCAGCATATTAGAATGATTTCTGAAGGATCATGTGACACTGAAGACTGGAGTAACGATGCTGAAAATTCAGCTTTGATCACAGGAATAAATTACTTTGTCAAATATATTCAAATAGTACACAGTTATTTTAAATTGTAATAATATTTCACAATATTACTGTTTTTTACTGTATTTTTAATTAAATAAATGTAGCCTTGGTGAGCAGACGAAACTTCTTTTAAAAACATTAAAAATCTTAGTGGTTCCAAACTTTTGGACTGTACTGTATATATAATATATATATATATAAAATAGGAAATATAAGTAACCAAACCTATCAAAAAAGATTTATGCAACATATTTTAACTTCCACGTTAACAATCTATTTATTTTAAAATATATTTCAGAAAAATGCAGTAGATGACGTCCTGACATCTTCAGTCTTTATTCAAATATTATTATAAATGTGTTAAAGATTTTGTAGTCATAGTTGTGCTTGGAGCCGATTGTTTTATTTGTGATAATAACGCAATGAAACATTAAATAATTCTTGTCCAGACAGTCATACAAATACATTTTTAACACATGCAAAAACAAGAGAGAACCAATTAAATATTAATAACTGATTATGTTACAGTCAATGCTCTTTTTCCTCTCAGCTTTTCGGCATTTTTTGCATAGTAAAATAAAACCTGTAGTGTTAGTGTTTTGTGTTTCCCTCATAAATGTAAATATTTTTCTCATATTTTGAAGTTTTAGGGTCATTAACAACAAACATCCCCTCTGGATGACACTTTTAAACACGACTCTATGTCTGAAAATATATATATTATGCTGCATGGGTTCAATTTGTGAAGAAGAGTGTGTTTGAAGAAAAACAAAAATGCAAAAAGCATTAAAATCAGACTCTTCGAGTCAATCACATGTCGCATGTCAAAACGTTTGAAAAGCAAGTAAGTGGTTGAATAAAGCTGTGTGAGTGTTATTGGTTGAGGGTTGATGATTTGTTTTCCTCTGGTATCTGCGGTCACAGCGCTTCCATTAACTCCACAAACGCCAATTACACTCTCAGCTCCGTCTCCGGCCGAGCCGCTCATTAACCCGGCGCAGTTAATTGAATAAGGAGATAACTGCATGTAAATGCTGCGGCTAGAAGAGGCTTTCAGTCGCGCTCAGGACTCGAGATGAATTCAGCAGTAAAATCAGACTGAAACATCATGAACAAAGACAGCAGCGCAGGAACGATGTCAGTCGAGACACGAGAGGAGAAATAATCAACAGATGAGACTGGGGTCACACGGGGTCAAGAACAGCATCACAGTGAATTACAAAAGCTTTTCTGACAGTTACTTGACTAAATCGCTCCCGATATAATCTATGAAGTTCCTCCCGGAGAACAGGGAATGTTCTCATGATGTTCTCTCAACATTATAAAACAAATGTTCTTCTGGTAACATTAATTGAACGTTCATTCAAAGTTATCTGTTTAAGTTTAGTCTAACATTTTTTAAATGTTACAACTTGTTTTAGAGAACATTCAAAAGTAACATTCTCGTGATGTTTGAAGAATGAGCAAATGGAATGTTGGTGTAACTATTACAAATGCTTTAAAAACATTTAAGAAACTGAATGTTCAGAGAACATTTAGAAAATATAGCTGCAAGCAGCAATTAAGGGGCCAAGCACAAAGAAGACACAATATGTCATGCCAGCATGGCTGGAAGCATCGCACTGACTGCAACAACAAGCAATTAAAGGCATATTAAAATGATTTTTGGCAGAATGACTGAAAAAAAATTATAAGCACAGTCACTAGTAAAGATTTAATGATTTATCACTTTCAACCAATAGGTGGCGCTGTGACTAAATTGATGTGGTCAGAGTGAGGTGACAATGACACATGCAAAGTTTGGTGTCAATATGCCAAATTATGCAGAGATACCGCCTTAAGAGGTGTTTTGGCATCATGCCTCAAATTTGTTGCTGTGATATACGAAAACAATCAACACGAAATCCATAACTTTTTGTTGGCACAGTCTGAAGATGATACGATTTGGTTTTGGTGAAAATCAGACTACTGGTCTAGGAGGAGTTTGAAAGAAAATCAAAATGCCGGACAGGAAGTTTGTCGCCCAAAATTTGACGCCCAAAATGGTCGAAATAGGAAAACTGGATATCATTCAACTCTGCATGATGCCCCGAATCTAACAAGTCTTCGGACCATTAGGTGGCGCTGTGCCGAAACCCAGCATGTGACCTCAGGTCATGCTTGTGATGACATCTACCAAGTTTGGTCTGAATACGATAAAGCATTGAGGAGATACAGCCTTATGTCTATTTTCGCAGAATTTGTTCGCAAATTTTTCAATAGGCTATATGCACGGTCGTTAAGCCAGCTCGGGCATTTCCAGTGAACTGTTAGCTGTTCATTCTGTACTCGCTGTACAGCGACACAAAACCATCAATGATTGACTTTTTAATATTGTATTTATATTTTAATGCAGTTATCACATTTACCTAATTTGCCAATAAACCAGTTTTATTGATTGCGATAAAGATGAAGCTATTGGGAGCGTTTAAAAACGGCGTCTCTAATTAGACACACAAACGCATTTTTTTCCAGCACTTGAAATGTTATTTTTAATGTGATGACCACAAACATTATTTGATCATCCTTCTGAGATTGTGCACATTGTAAAACCGAACGTTTAAAAATGTAGGAAATTCAACATTTGATAGAAAACTTATTTAAAAATAAAAAAGACAATAATTACCAATATAACCAGCAGGTGGCGGCAAAGTAGCATCTATTTGCGCATATATCAGCCATTTCCTCTAATCGATTTTGACTGAATATTAAACATTATAAAAAACTAGGTTTGAAAAAACATTTTGTCAAAGTATGAAATACTCACAAAATCTCATGAAAAACAATAACTTTTCTTGTGAATGAATGACAGAAAGCGAGCGCCGCTCTCTCTTTATAATCACTGAAGCTGTCAGTCAGTGCAGCACAAGATCATGATTTCAGCACACTTGTGAAAACACACATTTTACTCAATTAATCTAACTAAAGTGCGCAATAAATATTTAATTTTTGAAGCTTTATTTCACATAAAAGTGTGAAAACTGATGGTCGAATTGAATTTAGCCGAGGAGGAACACTGAGGAACGTCTTTATTGATTATTTTTTATGCCGTCTTAGTTTGAATAACTAAATTAATGCTGTGCCTGACTATTTAAGTGACTATATTCTGATTATAAACTAAGTATGACACTACTGATGCTCAACACACCAGCACATGACTCTCACCGGAAGTTTTCCAGCTGGATTATATTATTGCGGAAGTTCTAAAGAACGCTCCGTGCATATAGTCCATTGACTTTAATTCTTTTGTCAGCATGGACTGAAGATGATCTAGTTAAATTTTTGTGAAAATCAGAGCAACGTCCTAGGAGAAGTTCGAAAAAGTAGGTTTTTCACATAAACATGAGTGCAAATTTGGACAGGTGGTGGCGCTAGAGGCATTGATTTAGAGACTTCAAATTCGGTGTGGTTAATGTTGGGACTGATGTCTATCAGTGTGCCAAATTTGCCGCAAGCGGTATCCCATAGACTTCCAGAGCAGAAATAAAAGAAGAAGAAGAAGAAGAACTTACAATATAAATTACAGATTTTATAACTTAAATGTGGAACATAAGCGAATCGTTCTTAGAACATATTTTTGTTCGCTGGGCTGTTGAGATCAGATGAGAACAGAACTGGAACTGAACTGAATATTGACATCAGTGAATCAGTGAATATTAGATATTTCCGCCAGTAACTGACGGCGTCTGATGAAACGACTCTCGTACGGTGAGGTCACGCAGGTCACGACCTCTGAGACTCCAGCGGTCAGCTGTCAGAGTGTTTAACAGCTCTGTCTTTTCAAGACTATTTGAAAATCATTTCCTCACTTATTAGTAATGTAACACCAGACGAACAGCAGCCCTCCGGCGCTTTAAACCGAGTTCACAGCGAACCTGAGACCAGCAGCGATGAAGATGCTTTTGTTCAGCGGCGGCTTTTAATGCAGAAACACCACGAGAGGCCTGAAGACAATCTCACACACTTCTACATTAACCCTCACCAACACTCTAACTGCTTCACAATAAATGTAGGTCTGCTTGTGTGGTTTCCAGGTCTCTGTGGGATTTTCTTTTAATGCCGTTTCATGTTCCAGCAGGAGAAAACAGACTTAATATCTTCAGTCATTTTCATTTATCTTGATTTAAGAATGTTTGGATATTTGTGTCCTTGAAAAAAAGACGGAAACACTGAGGAAGAACATCATGTTTTGTGTCTGATCGCTCAGTAAAGCTCGAGGTGTTTGTTCAGTGACAAACACATATAATCATGTGAGATGTTGGAGATGTGCTGCGGTTATTGTGGATTATTGTGGATCCGGTGGAGCAGAGCTGCGTCTCATCCACTGACTCTTATCTGATGCTTTAAACCGATAAGGGAAACATGACATATTAGCAGCGAGTCTCTGCTGAATCAACACAAGCCTCACATCATTTACTGCAGCGCCACCTACTGCTGACACACGAGAACACAGTCTGAAAATATCTGAGAAGAACCACTACATCAGGAGCACAAACCATGGCTTCAAGTCTCCATGAAATCAAAACTGACAATTCTGTGTGTGTGTGTGTGTGTGTGTGGGTGTGTGTGTGCAGGGCTGGGTAGGTTACTTTAAAAATGTATTTCACTACAGATTACAAAATACATGCTTTAAAAAGTAATTTGTAACGTATTTTGTTAGATTACCAAAGTTTTGTAACTTAATCTAAATACTTTAGAATACTTTGGAATACTAATAAGTATGTGACACACAACAAAAGTTTTTCTCACAATTCTGACATTTTTCTCAGAATTGCATGATATGAAGTTGCAATTGTGAGATTTCTTGCAATTGCGAGAAAAAAGTCTGAATTGCAAGTTTTTAATCACGTAATTCTGACTTTATAACTTGCATTTACGAGTTTCTATCTCGCAATTCTGAGAAAAAAACTGTAAGATTCAAACTCGTAATTGCAAGGAAAAAATAATTGTGAGATAAAAAGTTGCAATTACCATTTTTTACAGTTACAAGAGACTCACAAACAAACATGAAAACAGTCGTGGATTATCAGGTAATGACGGGACAGTTCAGATTTTTTTTTTTTTTTTTATATAATTTTAGAAATTCAGTCATTTTGTCTTGTGGAATATATGTAAGCATATGTATTTTGTGTGAAATAGCTTATTCAGGACTAAATAAAAATAACTTGCAATTTTTATGATCCTCTTATTTGGTTAAAATGATTAAAATGTTGCATATTCTGCAAGAGGAATGAAACTTATGAGCAGAAATGAAGCTGATGCTTTTGCAGACTGTCAGAGTCGGAGAATCACCAGTTGATTCTTACATTAATTACCGTCACAGTTTACATTAATGTTTAAATGAAATTCAAAGTAATCACTTTGGTAATCTAAAATACTTTTCAAATGTTACTGTAATATGATGACCAACCATTTAAAATGTAACTGTAATGAAATACAGTAACTCAAATTTTGTATTTTAAAAACGTAATTATTTTAAATGACATGTATTTCGTTACTCCCCAACCCTGTGTGTGTGTGTGTGTGTGTGTGTGTGTGTGTGTGTGTGTTCTTGTTTATATTACATGGACCAAGTGTCCCCACGATGTAATAAAAACCTGAGATCACCTACATCACCAGCCAGCGGTCCCCACGAGGGAAATGGATTAATAAACATACTAAATGATGTTTTTTTGAAAATGTAAAAATGCAGAATGTTTTCTGTGATGGTTAGGTTTAGGGATAGGGGTAGTGTAGGGGGAGAGAATATACAGTTTGTACAGTATAAAAACCATTACGCCTATGGAGAGTCCCCACTAAGATAGCAAAACAACCCTGTGTGTGTGTGTGTGTGTGTGTGTGTGTGTGTGTGTGAGTGTGTGTCACCTGTGGTGTGTGTCCCAGCAGACTCCACAGTGTGTCAGTAATCAGACTTCCTGCTCTGTTGAATTCCAGCAGGTCAGTTTCCTGTCGGTTGATGGCCAGATGTTGGCAGCTCTGGAAATCACCGCTGAGCTCCTGACCGCTGGACATCTGCAGCAGATCCCACGTGCCCATCAGCTCCAGCCGCTCACGCAGCGCACGCATCTGCCCGTACGACAGGTGACCTGCACCGACATAACAACAAAATAATGACATTTCCTTTCTTCTCTATCTTGCCTCCTAATCTAGTTGTCTAATAAACCCTGCAGTGTATAATACAATTATTCTTTGGGCTTGCCTGACCTGAGATCCAGGACGGGGTGAAGGCGTCCGACAGCCATGACGTGTATCCCTCCCGGAGCGAGCGCAGGAACGTCTGGACGTCAGCGCCGGACACCAGCTGCTCCGTCTGCAGCAGCTCGTCACTGAGCACACAGTCCGGAGAGAGCAGGAGGATTCTGGGAATGAAGAGAGACGGACGGACGTTCAGCCCGCAGCGCTTCATGTGACTGCAGAGGTTGCTGGTTTTCACCTGCACACACACAAACATCTGCACTGAAGCTCTGAAGAACCTCTCATGATCTCAGTGAGGAAACGAATGCTGAATCTGACCGTGATGGCCTGAAGCGCGTCGGGCAGCTGCTCAGTGGAGACGCTGCTGAAGGTCTGCTGCTGCGCCCTGACATGAGTCTCGATCTGGGCCGAAACAGAACCGCTCCTCGTCTTCAGATCGATACAAAACACGCCGTGACCTGGAGCGACACACACTGATCTGTGATGGTGTCTTACAGGTGTTTCTGACAGTACTGAAGCTCCTCTGACGCACCTGTGAGCAGCAGCAGGTTGATCTCGTCTCTGTCGGTCTGAAACTGGTTTGGTACACGCAGGTTATAAAACATGTCCTGCTGTCTCAGACCGCTGACCGTCCTGTGTGAAGATATCAGCATAATAACACACAATAATAACACACCGGACAGACCAGGAGACTCTCTCTGCACTCATCTAAAGTTAACCTATTAAAACATGAAGGCTAATGTAACATTCTTAGAAAGCATTGCCTAACATTCTGCAGGGAAAAGGGCGGAGCCTGACAGCTGTGATTGACATGACACTTGAAACGCCTTCATTTGAAGTACAGAGATATATTTCTAGTGATTGTGCAGTTAATTCTCATGTTGCATTTTCAGAAAGTTTTCTAATATTTTTCATCTCCCCAAATTTGTCACTACCGAAACACAATAATAAATAAATTAATAAGAAGGGTTACATTGACCTATTAAGATTTTGTTTACATCTACATTGTAAATATATCTTTTTGCTATTTTTAAAAAAAGTTTTTACAGGTAAATCAATAAAAATTTCAATTTTAACAATATTTCAAGTGTAATTTATGAGATTTGTTGTGTTTTTAAGCCAATCTTTCTTTGTAAAAGTCATAAAGTTTATTATACTGATTTCAAAGTGAAGGATTCATTAGTTTGAATAAACATTGAACCAAACACTGATAATTCAATATATTTAATTTTTGACAAAACATCCCATGTTTCGGTCGTGACTGCACATTTCCGGTAGTGAAAGTAATATGTTGGTAGTGACCACATCACATGACACAATTTAACTCAAATACTAAAACTATTAAAATACTAATGATTTGCATAACTGTACTAAAATTTTGTTTATTTCCCCAAAATAAATGATTATGTGCTCCCTTTTGTCACTACCAAAACAATGATGTCACTACCGAAACACTGTGGTGAATTTTTGGTAGTGACAATTTTAGATACTTTTGAGCCACTCAAAGATGCTAATCAGCACATGGCTAGCTAGCACAGTTCTGAACAGCTGTACACACACAACTACATTTTATCGAATAATCCCCCAAAAAACAATGATGTTGTTTCGGTCGTGACTGTTTCGGTAGTGACAATTTTAGATACCTTTGAGCCTAGTGTTTGAATTTAGTGTTTGTGTGTGTACAACTGTTGTACACACACACACACAACTACATTTTATCGAATAACCCCCAAAAAACAATGATGTTGTTTCGGTTGTGACTGTTTCGGTAGTGACAATTTTAGATACTTTTGAGCCTAGTGTTTGAATTTAGTGTTTGTGTGTGTACAACTGTTGTACACACACACACACACACACACACAACTACATTTTATGGAATAATCCCCAAAAAACAATGATGTTGTTTTGGTTGTGACTGTTTTGGTAGTGACAATTTTAGATACCTTTGAGCCTAGTGTTTGAATTTAGTGTTTGTGTGATTACAACTGTTGTACACACACACACACAAAACTACATTTTATCGAATAATCCCCAAAAAACAATGATGTTGTTTTGGTTGTGACTGTTTTGGTAGTGACTGTTTCGGTAGTGACAATTTTAGATACCTTTGAGCCTAGTGTATGAATTTAGTGTTTGTGTGTGTACAACTGTTGTACACACACACACACACACAACTACATTTTATCGAATAACCCCCAAAAAACAATGTTGTTTCAGTCGTGACTGTTTCGGCAGTGACAATTTATATTCTTTTGAGCCGTTTAAAGATGCTAATCAGCACATGGTTACCTAACACAGTTCTGAACAGTTGTACACACATAAAAAACTAAATTTTATGGAATAACCCCCAAAAAACAATGATGTTGTTTCAGTAGTGACCGTTTTGGTAGTGACTGTTTTGGTAGTGACAATTTATATACTTTTGAGCCTAGCTCAAATATGTTAATCAACACATGGTTACCTAACACAGTTCTGAACAGTTGTACACACATAAAAACTAAATTTTATGGAATAACAACCAAAAAAGTTTGCTTAATTGCAGAAAAAAATGTGTTTGGTAGTGACGTTCCTTAAAGTTCCACACAGATTTTCAGACTTCTGAACACATTTAACTCAGAATGATGATCTATCTACTGTGAAAGAGAGGATATGAGAGGAGGGACACAGGAATATTTCCTGATCAAAAATGTAGAAGTGTGTTAAAATCAGTCTCAGACAATGACTCAAACACACACTGTTTCGGTAGTGACATTAAAATGCGGGACACTTTTTTTTTTTTTACATAAAGTTTCATGATTTAAAAATAAAAAATTTTTTTTAAGTTCACTTTTTTTAAATAATAAAAAAAATAAATAGAAGGATCATAGAAACATCTAAAATCTGAATACTTAAATGCTTTTTAAATGTGTTTTTTTGGTTGTGGGACAGCAGGCTCAAAAGTATCTAAAATTGTCACTACCGAAACAGTCACTACCAAAACAGTCACGACCGAAACGTGGTGAAGTTCTGGTTGTGACATTATTGTTTTTTGAGTGCTATTTGATCAAATTTAGTGTTTGTGTGTACAACTGTTCAGAACTGTGCTAGCTAGCCATGTGCTGATTCGCATCTTTGAGCGGCTCAAAAGTATTTAAAATTGTCACTACCGAAACAGTCACAACTGAAACATGTCATCATTGTTTTGGTAGTGACAAAAGGGAACACATAATCATTTATTTGAGAAAAAAAAAAATTTAGTACAGTTATGCAAATCATTAGTATTTTAATATGTTTTAGTATGTGAATTAAATTGTGTCATGTGGTCACTACCAACACATTACTGTCACTACCGAAAATGTGCAGTCATGACCGAAACATGGGATGTTTTGTCAAAAATTAAATATACTGAATTATCAGTGTTTGGTTCAATGTTTATTCAAACTAATGAATCCTTCACCTTGAAATCAGTTTGATAAACTTTATGACTTTTACAAAGAAAGATTAGATTCAAAATACAACAAATCTCATAAATCACACTTGAAATATTGTTAAAATTGTAATTGTTACTGATTTACCTGTAAAAACTTTTTTTTTTTAAAAAGCAAAAAAATATATTTACAAGCTACATGTAAACAAAATCTTAACAGGTCAATGTAACCCTTCTTATTAAATTATTTATTATTGTATTTCGGTAGTGACGAATTTTGGGAGAGGAACAATATTCCAAAACTTTCAGAAAATACAATATGAGAATTAACTGCACAATTACTAGAAATGTGTACTTTGGATATTATACAGTTTGCATACATACAAAATTTGAGGATATATAAAAGATAATTTACATATCCTCACCGTACATGCTGTAGAAACTCATATGAAGCGGTTTGAGTCCGCTTCTGTCCGGTCGGCTGAGAAACGCTGATGTTACCAGGTCTCTTGGGCCCCGAGGGAACTAAGAACTGAACCATCTGGAACATTCTTCTGTCTAATATCTGAAAGTGACAATATAATAATCAGAAAATACTAATCAAACACTCCAAGACACTTAAATGAGCTGAAACAAACACGTCACGAGACAAACATCTGGAGAAACACGACAGCTGACCTTCAGCACAGATCAGCCTGAAGCAACACTCATGATGGTCAGCCAGGAGTTTACTGTTAGTTAGTGGGTTGGTTAGTTAGTTGGTTAGTTAGGGTTAGTAACATGCAGAGCTGCTGTCTTACTAACCGTGTGCTGGTGATTGTCACTGATTCTGATGAAGAACTCAATATGAAGAACATGTGATCAGCTCTGAAACTCAATCCAGGAACAGTTTCACAATCAGTCCCACTGCTTCAGTCTGTCTGTCTGTAAACAAGAAGCACGTGGAGCGCCCGATGACGTCACGCCGTCAGTCACAGAACCAGATTTGTGCTTTTTCCACTATATAACGGCAATGATAATCTTCCTCTGCAGCTCAAACACAAACAGCCTTTCATAATGTGATGTTACCGAATTTTCCTTCATCACATGAAATGAATGTTTCTCCAGACTTTTGTTCGCTCAGGCATAAAAAGGAGGATATTAGTTTGGAGATGAAGAATGTTTAATTTCGGCGTAAATACACACAAAGCGGTCCTCGCTGGCGATAAGCATCAGAAGCGACACAAACGGGCTCAAACAGACTCGCACCGACAGCTGATGCTCAAATCGGAGCGAATGAACTCAATAAAGAGCAATAAAGCGTTTCAGTGACCTGCACTTCAGCGGCAGATCTCGCGATAACAGCCGCCACCGCAATAAAGCCGCAACAAAGGGCTGAAAGAAATACAGATGAAAGTGAAGCCAAAGCAATATCAGCAGAATTCCCACACAAAGCCTCCCTACAGGATTTAATATTGCTGCAATCAGTGAACAGAGTCAATTATTATGATTCCTTTATGCTCCGCTATCAGAGAGAAACGAAACTGAGAGACGGAGAATATGATGATTCTGATGATGATAAACGAACTTTACACACAATAAACAGCGAATCATGTCAGAACAACACTGACAAATGATTTAGATATTCTCTCTTTCTAATTATTACATGCATTGTCTTGGATTATCACTAATTAAGGGCAATTTTAGAACAATTTTAATGATGTCTGTGTTGTGTTGAGGATAATATTCTGTCATAATCATATAGTTCAAGAAAGAAATAATACTTTACACAATCCATAATGTTTATTGTTGCATAACTGTTCATAAGATCCTTTTAGTTCAATTGAAATTAAATTGATAAAAAGTGACATTAAAGACATTTATAATATCTATTTCAAATAAATGCTGTTCTTTCTGTTCACTTTCTGAAAAATAAAATGTATTATGGTTTGCAAAAAAAATTTTCTTAAGCATCAAATCATCATATTAGAATGATTTCTGAAGGATCATGTGACACTGAAGACTGGAGTAATGATGCTGAAAATTCAGCTTTGATCGCAGGAATAAATTACACTTTACTATATATTCACATAGAAAACAGATATTTTACATTATAAAAATATTTTGTGATTTTTACTGTATTTTTAATCAAATAAATTCAGCTTTGATCAAAGGAATAAATTATATTTGACTATATATTCACATAGAAAACAGCTGATTTACATTGGAAAAATATTTTGTGATTTTTTCTGTATTTTTAATCAAATAAATTCAGCTTTGATCAAAGGAATAAATGACATTTTACTATATATTCACATAGAAAACAGCTGATTTACATTGGAATAATATTTCACAATTTTTACAGTATTTTTGATCAAATAAATTCAGCTTTGATCACAGGAATAAATTACATTTTACTATATATTCACATAGAAAACAGCTGACTTAAATTGTAAAAATATTTTGTGATTTTTACTGTATTTTTAATCAAATAAATTCAGCTTTGATCAAAGGAATAAATTACACTTTACTATATATTCACATAGAAAACAGCTGACTTAAATTGTAAAAATATTTTGTGATTTTTACTGTATTTGTAATCAAATAAATTCAGCTTTGATCACAGGAATAAATTACATTTTACTATATATTCACACAGAAAACAGCTGATTTACATTGTAAAAATATTTCACAATTTTTACTGTATTTTTAATCAAATACATTCAGCTTTGATCAAAGGAATAAATTAAATTTTACTATATATTCACATAGAAAACAGCTGATTTACATTGTAAAAATATTTTGTGATTTTTACTGTATTTTTTATCAAAGACATTCAGCTTTGATCAAAGGAATAAATTACATTTTACTATATATTCACATAGAAAACAGCTGATTTACATTGTAAAAATATTTTGTGATTTTTACTGTATTTTTAATCAAATAAATTCAGCTTTGAACACAGGAATAAATTACACTTTATTATATATTTACATAGAAAACAGCTGATTTACATTGTAAAAATATTTTGTGATTTTTTCTGTATTTTTAATCAAATAAATGTAGCTTTGATCACAGGAATAAATTACATTTTACTATAAATTCACACAGAAAACAGCTGATTTACATTGTAAAAATATTTTGTGATTTTTACTGTATTTTTAATCAAATAAATTCAGCTTTGATCAAAGGAATAAATTACATTTTACTATATATTCACATAGAAAACAGCTGATTTACATTGTAAAAATATTTTGTGATTTTTTCTGTATTTTTAATCAAATAAATTCAGCTTTGATCAAAGGAATAAATGACATTTTACTATATATTCACATAGAAAACAGCTGATTTACATTGGAAAAATATTTCACTATTTTTACTGTATTTTTGATCAAAATTGGTGAGCAGAAGAGATTGAAAATCTTACTGAATCTGAACACATTATTCAATAATAAACAGTCATTTGCTATTTTGTCGTCATATGATCTCATCATGTTTCAAGTTATTAACACAAATGATCGTCTCTCTAATTATTTTTGTATTTTTAAATAAATTCTGTATAAAAATGTCAGAAATTACAGCAGTTTAAAATCCCTTTAAAATCATCATGAAATCTTATTTTTTATCGCAACTGCTACAGCAAATGCTGACCAGTTTTTGAAAGTTGAGCTGCAAGCTCATTGGCTACTAATACAGCAGGAACCAATCAGCTGTGCCCTATAGAGAATGATGTGATTGCAAGCAAATTGAGTTAAGGACTTATATCAGCCTGCCCCATCTAGAGTTTCATGAGAGAACTTTGTATTGTGTTAAAGGATTAGTTCACTTTCAAATTAAAATGTCCTGATAATTTACTCACCCCCATCTCATCCAAGATGTTCATGTCTTTCTTTCTTCAGTCGAAAAGAAATGAAGGTTTTTGATGAAAACATTCTAGGATTATTCTTATTATAGTGGACTTCAATGGAGCCCAAACGGTTGAAGGTCAAAATTACAGTTTCAGTGCAGCTTCAAAGAGCTTTAAACGATCCCAGACGAGGAATAAGAGTCTTATCTAGAGAAACCATCGCTCATTTTCATAAAAAAAAAAATTATATACTTTTTAACCACAAATGCTCGTCTTGAACTAGCTCTCTTCTTCTTCTCTATTTGAATTCCGGCAGTGTAGACACTGCTAAGCGTATTACTGCCCTCCAGAGGTTGAACTAATTGTTATATACTTGCACTAGCATACTGTATATGACAATTTAGTTCAAACTTTGACCTGTGGAGGGCAGTAATACACTAAAAAGTGTATACACTGCTGGAATTCTAATAGAGAAGAAGAAGAAGAAAGCTAGTTCAAAATGAGCATTTATGGTTAAAACGTATCAAATCTTAAATTTTTTTTTAGAAAATGGTCGATGGTTTCTCTAGATAAGACTCTTATTCCTCGTCTGGTGTCGTTTAAAGCTCTTTGAAGCTGCAATGAAACTGTAATTTTGACCTTCAACCGACTGGAGGCCATTGAAGTCCACTATAAGGAGAATAATCCTGGAATGTTTTCATCAAAAACCTTCATTTCTTTTCGACTGAAGAAAGAAAGACATGAAATCAGGAAATTTTAATTTGAAAGTGAACTAATCCTTTAAATTCATGTTCCTGGTAATCTTGAATCAGAATATCTTCTCCTCCCTCTTCTCTGATGACGAGGGCGGGGCAACCTGTCACTCACATGAGATCCACCAATAGCAAACCACAACCATCCAATCAATTCCACACACACAAAATCAAGCCCCGCCCTACATTTGTTCTTGTTTGCGAAGCAGTTTCACTCAAATATACGAGACGAAAAGACCAGCGCAACTTCCCTTTCATGACAACTTCACCAGTGTTCACTTCTCTAGGTCAAAGGGCAAAGGAGAACAATCTAGAAACATTCTGTGAGTGTGTGTTTGTACAGCAAAAGCATGAATGATCTCAGGTGTGTTTCAGAGAGAGAGAGAGAGACGCACAGACCGGACACAGACAAAGCCGCAATTGTGCTCGTCACCAAACAATGACATATTTCTGTTTCCCTCTAAATTCCTCCACATCATTTGTCTGTCATGTGTCCGAGTCGCTCCCTCCATTACTCTGACAGCGCTCTTATTAGACGAAAGCCGAGCCAGAGCTCCATGAATTTAGCCACTGTTCCGAGACGTCTCTCAGTAATTAATTTGATAAATGTATTAATTATGAATCGGGTCCGCAGCGCAATCAGATGGTCAGGCGTCCAGCTCGGCCGGCGTTCTGATAAGTCGCTCTTTGTTGCGGCCGCTCGGGTTTCATCGGCTCTTATCGCTGCTGCTCCGATCAGCCGCTCGTTTCCTGTGTTGTAATTAAACGGAGGGTTTCTGATCGCGAGCGTCTCGTTTAGCGTTTAAGAGCCTGATCTACAGGAACCTGCAACATCTGTTGGTCGACAGAACGCTTCGTCACTTTGTCAAGTCAGGTTATATCTCGACTAAATAGAAAATCAGACAGCTTCTGTTTTACCTGAGTGTGATTTTATGGTTTTATTTTTTATATTTTTGTTTATATTGTACACTCTAAAAAAATACTGGGTTAAAAAACAACACAAGTTGGGTTAAAAATTGACAAACCCAGCAGTTGGGTTAAATGTTTTATGTTGGGTAGTTTTATTTGATAAAAAAAAATACTATATGGCTGACATAAAATGAACTCAAAATATTTTGGATATTAAAAATCAGACGCATAATTACTAGAGGCAACAATAATAATCAAAAGGTGAACATTTATAAGCAATTTAATATTTTTTAACCCAACCGTTGGATTATTTTCCAAAAATGTTGGGTAATTTTTAAAATCGTTGGGTAATTTCTAGTAATAACCCGGCTGTTGGGTTAAATCGCACACGACGCGTCACTCGTATTGTTTTGAATGGGAGAAAGTGTAACGCGCAATATGGCGGAATAAGTCCCGCCTTCTAAATAAGAGCCAATCGCCGACTGGTAAAGTCATCGCGTCACTTCAGCGGCCGTTAGAATCACCGGTTTCTATAGAAACAGTCAGACTCGCGCCTCCGAAGAGACGCGCATTTAGGTCTGCGCATGCGCATTAGCTTGATCCAGCCTGAAAAATACATTTTTTTTGTCATGATTCGAGCGTTTAGAAACTCAATTTATGAGCCGATTGTTGTTAGATTTCATTGGTGATTTCAAATATGAAATTTAATCGTAAGGTTGGCGAACAGTTTTGGAGAATTTGATGTTTCCCCATTCAAAGAGATTGCATGATGCCCAGGATGCCCGAGAGGCGTTTCAAAGATGGCCGCCGAGTGAAATGACTTGTCTTAAGGGACTTTCGTTAAATACGGTTCCCGCTTCGACGGTTCAAATTTTAACGGTCCAGACAGTCAACAGGAGGAAGCTGCGGCAGCCTGATTATGAAAGGTAAGTTATATCGTTTTTTTATGTATACAACTCTTAGAACATTAAGTATTGTATACTGGAACATTATAAAACTGAATTATATAGTTTCCTTTAGTCCGTTTTAATGCTCACAGTAAAGTGAGATCGGTTGGCAAATGAATCCTAGCTATCCCAGTTAGCTCGCTAGCAGTAATAAAGTAATTCATTACAACATTATACTAGCGAAACCGTTTAGGTCTGAAATCACTCTATCATTACGCCCGTTTTAATTAATGTTAATTTCCAACCTATTTTGGGTTCATTTTAAGCAAGAAATATAGTCATTTTTAAACAATAGTTGGGTTAAATGTTGGCAAACATTTAACCCAATCGCTGGGTTTGTCCATTTTCAACCCAGCCTTTTTTAGAGTGTATTACTATTTTTAAATTATCACATAGCTCTCTATATAAAGTTGGATTTATCTATATATATATCTATCTATCTTTTTTTATAGAGCTGTGCAATAATTTTCAGTTTTCAGTAATACAGTGCGATAATAACGTTCTGGCAAGGTTCTCTCAAAGTTATGAACAAACATTCTTCGAGTAAGTACGTTAATTGAACGTTTGTTCAACGTTATCTGGTCTTTAATAATATTCTCAAAACTTTAGAACAAAAATATTATTTATACATCATTCATGGAACGTTTTTCTGCAACTTTTAATTTGGATGTTCGTCAAACACTTTTTAAATGTCACCAGAACGTTCAGAGAACATTCCGAAATAACGTTTTCATAACTTTTACATGATAACGATGTACTAAAAATGGAAAAGTTTTTCCTTTGCATTTTTCACGTACAGAAAACGATCCCTGTTCACGCCTCCGCAAAAATGACTAAAACCGCTGTATTCTGCTGTCAGGCCAGTAGTTGGCGACACCAAACATTTTTGTAATTTACATGGAGACGATAACGGTATCGTTTTCAAAAACGTGCACTTTAAAACACATTTTCAAAAGTTGGCATTTTCATGCCCCCAAAATGCCGATGTTGTGTAAATGAACGGCCCAAACGCATAAATATTTTTACGTTTTTTAATTGAAAACAATGTTGTGTAAACGGCCCCTTAAATTGGAACATTAGCAAAACGTTCTTAGAACATATTTTGTTGGTTGGGAATACAGAGACGAACGCTATGAGCTAAAGCAACAGAAGCAGAACTTCTCTCGCCCATGATGATGATGATGATGATGATGATGATGATGATGAAGATCAGAGGAAACATTTACTGATTACTTTCAGCTTCATACCAATGCTGCTGCTCAGCGGAAACTCGAGCTTTTGTGCGTCTCAATCATTTAATGCAAACGAAAATATTCAGACGGTTCTGATGAAATCCAGAAGCTTCACATGATCCCAAAACAAACCTTCACATATGATGGTGTGTGTGAGCCTTACAGACGCTCTGTGTGGTGATGATGTCTGCCTCACCTGTGAACAGGTGGAATCCGCACCGGACCGGAGTGACGACAGCTCAGATCCGGACTGAAGCTCCAGCAGATCATCAATCCACAGCTCATCATTAGCAGACGAGCACATGAGACTCTTTCATGTCAGAGCTCTAGATCTCAAACTACACACAGACCGCTTTACATCATCATCCGTTCATCAGGTGGGTTCAAATCTTTGTTTTCTCCAGTTTTGGTGAGAAATCATGAAGTCATGATCAATGCCTCCACCTGCTGGACTGATGGATTATAGTCATAAACACTCCTAAACCTGCTTTGAATGCATTAAAATTTAGGCTAAATAAAACTAATTCAATTATTTATTAGATTATGTTTTCTAATGAACAGGTAATGAATCTGAACTAACATAATAGATGACATTTTTTAAAAAAAAAGAACAAAACCTCAATCATTTCAACATCAAAAAGTCACATTTGTGAAAAATAAACCAAGAATGACCTTTAGTAGGAGAAACCAAGCACTCATTAAGGAGTGAAAACGCTGCAGATCATCAAGAGCTCAATCTGGAGGATGACGAGCGAACAAGACATAAAAAAACAAAAAGATCCACAGTACAGGCCAAACTGAACCAATGATTCACTCAGCATCATGTTTCCACATCAAAGACTGTGAAAAAAAAGTACAAATTGAGCAGCAGGTGGCGCTAAAGGACCCGAGAGGAAGACACTGCATAGACTTGTATTATTTTTATACACAGTTAGTTATAAACGAGTCATTCCATTACGATTTGGACTTACACATTTTTAGATTTTTTACCAAAATGTATTACTTTTTTGATCACCCCACAACATTAATGACATATTTAACTTCCAGAAAAACATATTTTCCCATCTCAGGCATCAAATCCCTATTATTATTGGTCATTATTTTAAGTTATGGACACTATGGGAGCTCTCTGAATATTATTATAAAATGTATTTGTGATAAAATCAACATTTTCCTATTAATCAGATGTTCCTCACACCAATTCAGTAATTGCAAATATAAAAGTTACATAAAATCTCACACTTTTGCTACTAAAGCCTGAAATGGGCACTTTTTGTGTCATCATTTTTCATCTAATTACTGAGAACTAAAATCAGTATTCTTATGATTGCTCTGAACATTTCAGACAGAGTTCAACTAACTTTAAATTACTTTTTCATACACTTTTAATATAAAATTAATAATAAATATGTAGGTGTGACGGGGTTGTGATTTTTTGCCCAAATTGGCCACTGCTCTAAATCTAGAGAATAAATGGAGATCGCATGACATTAAGAAATCATGAATAATGTTGAAATAACAAAGATAATTTTCACAAGTAATAGTTTTCTAACTTTAATTGATGTAACGGGGTTGAGTCGTTAAGCTCGACAAACACAATTTCACAATGTAATTTAGTTATAATTATTAAAGAAGGTGGTAACTTGCTCACAATGATGTTCAGAAGACTTCTATGATGTCACTTCCTATTAATGATGTCACATAAGCATCAGTTCATCATGGTTTGTGTAACGGTACTGAGGAGTTACTGAGCTAAATTATGTGATTTTAATGAATAATCATGAATTTACTATGAAAAATAAATTACCAGCAAAAAAGCACAGATGGATGTTTATGGGAATGGCAAAATTAATGGACTTTTTTCCTCATTTTATTATTCATATCCCAAGAACACTTTCATAGAAGCCCTCGAGGGACACGACAAAATAGGTGGTGTCGACTGAAAAAAACTAAATAATTTCTAATATGAAGATAAAATGTTTTTAAACATTATTAAAGGAGACATTTCAATTAATACAGAAAGCTTTTAAAAATATATTTTATTAGATAAATAGATAAAATACACTGAAAAAGGTCAGAGGGACTCAAATCATACCGGTTTCGTGGAATGACTCAGATAGTAACATATCTCACACACTAACCCTCACAGAAAACTTGTTTTACAATTAAAAATGTGATCATTTTAATGACGGAGAGGTTGATCATGACTGTAGACGCTACATTAGCCTTGGCCTTCACCGCTACAAGATGAATAAGAAATTATTATTCTATTAATTGGAATATGTTATGATTTCACAATAGTGATTATTGAGTTTGGATATTAATGTTTTGAGTTGTTTCTTGACGAATGCAACAACGTTTTTGTTGTTCTGAGTGTGTGAACGCCATCATGGGTGAAAATTTTTACATTTTGGGATTACATTTTTTAGGATTTTGGGAGATTTTTTTCAGGTTTAGCTCACTTATGGGTTCAAATTTGTCTCCAAAATATGGTTAAGTAGATACAAATACACACAAACACACACACTCTTTCTCTCTCACACACACACAAACTCATGCACACACACTCACTCACATAAACACACACTCACTGATTGAAGGTCAGATATATTAGGATCACTTCTCTGAAGCTTTATTGCTGTTGTATGTATATTCTCAATACATTCTCAGAAATGACACTGAATTGTCAACAAAACATTTCAAATATGATAATACTGATGATGTTGTAAAGATGTTACAGCATGTAAACAGACGCTGATATGAGGCAGAAGAGCTTTGCTTACAGTTATGGAGATGGACTGACATTTAAATCAGTTCATCCAGTCGAACCCGTGACCTACTTTACATTTACTCTGCTCAACAGATGATCTCGTGTGTGGAAGATCATGTAATTCAAATTAACTCATTATTGTGAGTCTATAAGCTTGTAATGAACGTCACTGTCTGAGCAGATCCTCTATAATGATATTAAACTCAAAGATAAAGCAGAGAAGAGCTGGAGTCACTCGTTACTGAATGAAGAAACTATTAGAATGAATCTGCTTCAGCAGAAATATATTAAAGCCATAAACATCAATAAAAAGAAGATGATCCATTATATAAAATACTCTCTTGATAAACAGCTCCTGTACACAATACAGGTGATTATTATTGACGCCGCAGTCGCTTCCGTTCACACACAGTCTCTCTCACACACACAAACACACACACGCACACACTCCTCTATGTGTCCAGTAGGCGGCGCTGTCTCAGTCGCTCCCGCATGCTGATTGGCTGCTTGTTGAATTTCTGCATGATTTCTTTGATGCGTGACAGATTGGAGCGTCCGAGCACAAAGTCGCACCTGCTGGCGCCGATGTCGTATCCCACCGCACACACCTTGCTGCTGACGCTGAAGCCCTCGGCGCGGACCGTCACGCGGTATTCACCGGGATTCAGCAGACGCCAGTATTCGCCTTCAGACGCTGGGAGAAACATGTTCACTGATTACAGAATGTAAATGTGACTCAGATTCACTGAACTTCAGCCACTGCAAAAAAATGCTGCTCTTACTTAGAGTTTTTGTCTTGTTTCTAGTCAAAATATCTTAAAGTTCTTAAATCAAGAAGCATTTTCTTGTTTTCAGAAAAAATAAGTCAAAATTAAGTGAGTCTTTCCTTAAAACAAGCAAAATAATCTGCCAATGAGGTAAGCAAAATAATCTGATTTCAAACCAAAAATAAGGTATATAATCTTTTTTTCAGTTTGAAATAAGATTATTTTGCTTGTTTTAAGGAAAACTCACTTAATTTTGACTTATTTTTCCTAAAAACAAGAAAATAAGCATTTTCTTGACAAGTAAAAATTATTTTCTTGTTTTCATGAAAAACTCACTTAATTTTGACTTATTTTTCCTAAAAACAATAAAATAAGAAGCATTTTCTTGACAAAAATTATTTTCGTTTTCAGGAAAAATAAGTCAAAATTAAGTGAGTTTTTCCTTAAAATAAGCAAAATAATCTGATTTCAAACCAAAAATAAAGGATATAATCTTGTTTTCAGTTTGGATTAAGATTATTTTGCTTGTTTTCAGGAAAAACTCACTTAATTTTGACTTATTTTTCCTAAAAACAAGAAAATAAGAAGCATTTTCTTGACAAAAATTATTTTCGTTTTCAGGAAAAACTCACTTAATTTTGACTTATTTTTCCTAAAAATAAGAAAAGAAGAAGCATTTTCTTGACAAGTAAAAATTATTTTCTTGTTTTCAGGAAAAATAAGTCAAAATTAAGTGAGTTTTTCCTTAAAACAAGCAAAATAATCTGCCAATGTGGTAAGCAAAATAATCTTTTTTCAAACCAAAAATAAGATATAATCTTGTTTTCAGTTTGGATTAAGATTATTTTGCTTGTTTTAAGGAAAAACTCACTTAATTTTGACTTATTTTTCCTAAAAACAAGAAAATAAGAAGCATTTTCTTGACAAAAATTATTTTCGTTTTCAGGAAAAATAAGTCAAAATTAAGTGAGTTTTTCCTTAAAATAAGCAAAATAATCTGATTTCAAACCAAAAATAAAGGATATAATCTTGTTTTCAGTTTGGATTAAGATTATTTTGCTTGTTTTAAGGAAAAACTCACTTAATTTTGACTTATTTTTAAGTCAACAAATGCTTCTTGATCTAAGAATGTTTAGATATTTGGACTAGAAACAAGACAAAAATTCTAAGTAAGAACAGCATTTTTTGCAGTGAGTCGACTGGAATCGTTAGCGTGGGCGGTGTGTGTCACGTGTTTTACCTGTGCGAATGTCGTGATTGATTCCGTCCACAGAGATGATGGCATTAGCGATTCCTTTCCCCTGAACGTCTCTGATCACACCTTTGATCCCACGATGCACCTGTTCAAACCCATCAACACAATATTGAGTGTGTGTTTGTGTGAGAGAGTGTGTGAGTGTGTATGATCACCTGTTCCATGAAGACGAGCAGAGACTCGCGGTTATTCTCCCACTCCTCCGGTAGTTCGCTCTCATGCGGGTATTTATCGCAGCCCACGTACATGGACAACTCGAAACAGTTGGTGTGCAGGTAACTGAAGTCATTCATACCTGTTAACGTACAACAACCCGGTTAACAACTAACCGATCCTCACAATCAGAAATCAGGCGTCCTGATTATCTCACTTCCTGCAGCCGTGTGCCACGACGCCCCGTTGATGGTGCCGTCCTCCTTGGCGAAGTCGTCGGTGTGGCAGACCCTGCGGCTGACGTCGGTCATGAGGCGGTGTGTTGACGCGTACGAGAACGCCAGCCAGCGGAACACGTGATCGTCGGCGGTGGGCGTCAGCTGCCGGAGCGCCGTCACTGAGCGCGTGCGGTCGAACGGAAAGGTCACCACCAGCTCGCCGCTCTGCAGGTTCCCTCCCAACACGAACGGGATCTTCTCCATCCACGACACCAGAGCGCGCGTCTCCACAGCCACCTGGGGTCAGAGTGATTTAGAGCAACTCAGTATCAGTTTTTATGACATGAGACTGCAGCAGTTCAATAGTGTTGTGTAATATGTATCACTCGCTGCATATATCTGGGTTCAAAAGACACAATATTCAGTAATATTATTGATTATTATCAAGAACAAAACCTGCAATTATATCGCCACCAAGTGGCACAGTCCCACCGCGTTTTGTGTGTCCTCAGAATGCCCTCATACATAAGCATGTAAAATTTGGTGAAAATATCTTGTTTTGTTTAGGAATTACAGATATTTATTTGTATGAACACATACAAAATTATCCACATCTGATTTTGATTGCATTATTTTGCCACTTACTATCAAAATTTTGACATTTGACCATTAGCGTTTAGCATTTAGTCAATGACCTGTTTCCGGTTTTCCTACGGTGGTTTCGTCTCGATCAGACTAACCGTTTCTAAGATATTCGCGAATGTTGTTTAAACGCTAAATCACAACGTTATACAAACCATAAGGCGAAACCTAGCATGTTTGGTATCGTTGGACTCGGCAAGGATTAAGGAATCTAAGAAGATGACTCCCATGAAAATAAGTCAACTAAGTCCAAAGTTATAAGCCTGTAAATAATGTTTTTTCACCACTAGGTGGCGCTGGTCCTAATCTTCTCAGACTCCTTCTGGGGATCGTGCTGATGATCCATACCGATTTTCGTAATAATACATTCATGTGTTCAAAAAATGCAGCTTTTTACTACGAAATTCAAAATATGTGAAAATTGGATATCATTCAACTTGACGAATCCTCAAATCTATCGAGACCACTTTTTTGATTTTTGGACAAAATGTTCTGAAGTTAAAAGCAAAAATAGCCATTTTTCGTATCTCCGGACCAGTAGGTGGCGCTGTGCCGAAACGCAGCATGTAAACTCAAGTCATGCTTGTGATGACATGGACCAAGTTTGGTCAGAATACGATAAAGCGTTGAGGAGATGCAGCCTTACGTCTATTTTCGCAAGCGCTACGTAAAATTCGTTCGCACGTTTTTCAAAAACGGTTTGACAAATCGACTTGAGTTCCACAACATTTTGTTGGCATGGTCTGGAGATGATCTGGTTTGAAACTTCCCAGACTCCTTCAGGGCATCGTGCCAATGACCCATACCGAGTTTCGTAATGATGCGTGCATGCGTTCATAAAATACAGCATTTTACTACAAAATTCAAAATGGCCAACACCCAAAATGACTGATATGATATCAAATTGGATATCATTAGACTTGGCATGACGCCCTAAATCAAACGAGACCACTTTTATGACTTTTGGTAAAACCATTCAGAAGTTATAAGCAAAAATAGCCATTTTTCATAGACCAGTAGGTGGCGCTGCGCCGAAACGCAGAATGTAAAAATCTGAGGAAAAATGAAAGGAAGAATAATTTTGTTTCTAGCCCTTACGGTTCAAAGTTATTAGCATAAACATGAGTGCAACTTTTGGACAGTTGGTGGCGCTAGAGAGACTGAGTTAGAGACTCCAAGTGCATGTGAGGGACGTACGGTGGCGTTCTCGGAGCGGTACCAGTCCGGGATGGGCACATGATGGTTTTGGAATTTGCGCGGAACCCAATTCCGAGCTTCTGCTTCCCAGAGAACAGCGTTGAGATCAGGGAAGTTGTGATGGATGTCGAGGCCGTCGTGACTCCAGCGGCCCAGAGACCATCCGCTGAGCTCCGAACCCTGAAACGTGACAGAGAGACACACTTTCATTCAGCAGGTGTCTTATAATCATGAGCAGGAGTGGCCGCAGACGTACCGCTGCGAAGGCCTTCTCGTAGCCGTCGGGGTTGACGGAGGGCAGCAGGTGGATGCGCGTCTCGTCCACCAGGTGGCGTATGCGCGGGTTTCCGCTCAGATACTCCTGACACATGAACTGCATGAGCAGCAGAAGCAGCTCGCGGCCCAGCACCTCGTTACCGTGGGAACCGGCCGTGTAGCGGAACTCGGGCTCACCTGCGAACACACACACACGCTCATCCAGCGTCACACACACCTGCGTCAGCGCGCTCAGAGTCCAGTCTTACCGAGCTCGTGCTCGCCGGGGTTGTCCGAGATCTCGATGGCGTACAGCTTCTGTCCGCTGTAGCTTTTGCCGATGTTGTAGATGCGTGTGATGTTCGGACACATGTCGTTCACCACCTTCATCAGCTGAACACAGACACAACGGAAGATAATGAAGAATGTTTTATTAAATGATGATGTGAACTGCTCTCAGGCATTATATTTTATGATGTGTCATAATCCTCACACTGTACCTGTCTCATCTCTTTATAACTGTGGTGTCTGAAGTCCAGGTTGTCTGTCGTCGTCACTTCATTTCTTCTCCGGTAATAATTGTTTGGATCTGTATTAAGCATTAAAAATAAATGAGAAAGCATAAAATCTATGACCTGCAGGTCTGTTCTTCTTGAGGTCCTCCTGAGATTTGAAGTTAATATTGTAGTAATTTTTTAACGCCTTTGAAAGTTTGCGGTTCTCTGATGTCAGTTAATGGTCATGCAGGTAAACAAATAAAATACTTCACCTTTATTTGGATTGTTTTTATATTAAAACTATTTATTTGACATTTTTACAATTAATTTTTATTAAGTGCTATATTTTGATTTTCATTTTAAAATTACTTAAATTGTACTTTTTATGATTTAATGATTTTTTTATTAAGTGTTATATTTTGATTTGTTTTAAATTTTTACATTACTTATTTAAATTTTACATTTTATGATTAAATTCATTTTTTATAAAGTGTTATATTTTGGTTTCTTTTTATTTTAAAATTATTTTAATTTTACATTTTATGATTTAATAAAGTTTTATTAATTTATATATTGGTTTGTTTTTTTAAATTCCTTCAATTTTACATTTTCACAATTTAATACATTTATATTAAGTGTTATATTTTGATTTGTTTTATTTGAAAATTATTAATTTATTTTAAATTAGAATTTATTGTAATTTGGCATTTTTATGATTTAATGAATTTATATGAAGTGTTGTATTATGATTTGTTATATTTTTTAATTATTCATTTATTGTAATTTGACATTTTTACGATTTAATACATTTTTGTAAGCGTTTAATTTGGACTTTTTTAAAATAATTTAATTATTGTTTTTCATCACCCCCGTAGGCTGAAAGCACTGCAGGTGTGTGTGTGTCCGTCACCTGGCATCGGGCAGCCCAGGATCTCCACACGCATGCAGATGCCACCGCTGGGGAACCAGGATCGAGGGTTTATGCGGATGTAACGAGCCACCATGGGTTTCGGGAAAGTGTTGAGGACGGGAATCTCCTTCTCTCGATTCCCAATGAAAATCTACTGATGCGAGCAGAAACACTGGGTTACAGCTGTGTGTGATCGAGCTGATGGTTTGTGAAGGACATGTTTGGTGTCTCACCAGATCTCTGGAGCCATTCTTCAGTGTCACCCAGCTGTGGGAATCATTACTGAGCAGAACTTTATATGAGCTCACCCAATCACTCCTGCAACACACAAACACACACACATCAGCCTCCATCCTGACATTTCTGTATGTGCATTTGGCAGACTATTCATTCCATTTGAGGCATACACGGGATCAGTTCATGCATTCCCCGGGGAATCAAACCCATGACCTTGGTGTTGCAAGCACAACATTTACTGTTTGACCAATTTACATTTATGCATTTGGCAGATGCTTTTCTCCAAAGCGACTTGCATTATATTCAAGATGTTCAGTTCATGCAGTTTAGTTCATGCATTCCCTGGGAATCGAACTTATGACCTTGGCGTTGTGTACTCACGACCAGAGTGAGCTCCGTCCCTGAGTGACGACACCGGTGAATTTCATGAGTCTGCGCGCGTCCACCTCAAACCACTGCAGCGGGTCGTTTCGTCCTGCACACCAGCCGCCGTCATACAGGTCGTCCTCTAACAGACCGCCCTACACACACATGAAACTACATCAACACAATTAACTCATGCTGCTGCTCTTACTGTCAGTGATTCCTCACTGACCCTGTTCTCAACAAACTTCATCTTTCATCAGAATGTAAAAACATCTGGACATTTATTCATTCAGTAGATGCTTTTATTCACAGTGACACAAACACACAGTGATTCATCCTCAGAAACACAAGATCGAGAGCTGCTCAGATGAGAACAAATGCCTGAGAGATGCAGTGAGACACCAATGAGACAGCAGAGAGAGAGCAGTAAGATAACAGAGACAACAGTGAGAGAGCAGTGAGACAGCATCAAGCCAGCAGTGAGATAATAATAGAGACAATGGTAAGACAGCAGCGAAACAGCAGTGAGTGCAGTGGTGAGATAGCAATGAGACAGAGATGAGACAGCAGTGAGAGCAGAGAGACAGCAGTGAGTGCAGTAAGAGCAGTGAGACACCATTGAGTCAGCAGTGAGTGCAGTAAGAGCAGAGAAACAGCAGTGAGAGCAGTAAGAGCAGTGAGACAGCATTGAGTCAGCAGTGAGAGCAGAGAAACAGCAGTGAGAGCAGAGAGACAGCAGTGAGTGCAGTAAGAGCAGTGAGACAGCATTGAGTGCAGTAAGAGCAGTGAGACAGCATTGAGTCAGCAGTGAGATAATAATAGAGACAATGGTAAGACAGCAGCGAAACAGCAGTGAGTGCAGTGGTGAGATAGCAATGAGACAGAGATGAGACAGCAGTGAGAGCAGAGAGACAGCAGTGAGTGCAGTAAGAGCAGTGAGACACCATTGAGTCAGCAGTGAGTGCAGTAAGAGCAGAGAAACAGCAGTGAGAGCAGTAAGAGCAGTGAGACAGCATTGAGTCAGCAGTGAGAGCAGAGAAACAGCAGTGAGAGCAGAGAGACAGCAGTGAGTGCAGTAAGAGCAGTGAGACAGCATTGAGTGCAGTAAGAGCAGTGAGACAGCATTGAGTCAGCAGAGAGACAGTAGTGAGTGCAGAGAGACAGCAGTGAGTGCAGTAAGAGCAGTGAGACAGCATTGAGTGCAGTAAGAGCAGTGAGACAGCATTGAGTCAGCAGAGAGACAGTAGTGAGTGCAGAGAGACAGCAGTGAGTGCAGTAAGAGCAGTGAGACAGCAGTGAGAGCAGAGAAACAGCAGTGAATGCAGTAAGAGCAGTGAGACAGCATTGAGTCAGCAGTGAGTGCAGAGAGACAGTAGTGAGAGCAGAGAAACAGCAGTGAGAGCAGAGAGACAGTAGTGAGTGCAGAGAGACAGCAGTGAGTGCAGTAAGAGCAGTGAGACAGCAGTGAGAGCAGAGAAACAGCAGTGAGTGCAGTAAGAGCAGTGAGACAGCATTGAGTCAGCAGTGAGTGCAGAGAGACAGCAGTGAGTGCAGAGAAACAGTAGTGAGAGCAGTGAGACAGTGGTGAGACAGCAGTGAGTGCAGTAAGAGCAGTGAGACACCACTGAGTCAGCAGTGAGAGCAGAGAGACAGCAGTGAGTGCAGAGACTGCAGTGAGAGCAGAGAAACAGTAGTGAGACCAGTGAGACAGTGGTGAGACAGCAGTGAGTGCAGTAAGAGCAGTGAGACAGCAGTGAGTGCAGAGAGACAGTAGTGAGAGCAGAGAAACAGTAGTGAGAGCAGAGAAACAGCAGTGAGAGCAGAGAGACAGTAGTGAGTGCAGAGAAACAATATTGAGAGCAGTGAGACAGTGGTGAGACTGCAGAGAGACAGCAGTGAGACTGCAGAGAGACAGCAGTGAGTGCAGAGACTGCAGTGAGAGCAGAGAAACAGTAGTGAGACCAGTGAGACAGTGGTGAGACAGCAGTGAGTGCAGTAAGAGCAGTGAGACAGCAGTGAGTGCAGAGAGACAGTAGTGAGAGCAGAGAAACAGTAGTGAGAGCAGAGAAACAGCAGTGAGAGCAGAGAGACAGTAGTGAGTGCAGAGAAACAATATTGAGAGCAGTGAGACAGTGGTGAGATAGCAGTGAGTGCAGTAAGAGCAGTGAGAAAGCATTGAGTCAGCAGTGAGACAGCAGTGAGAGCAGAGAGACAGCAGTGAGACAGCAGTGAGAGCAGAGAAACAGTAGTGAGAGCAGTGAGACAGTGGTGAGACTGCAGAGAGACAGCAGTGAGTGCAGAGAGACAGCAAAGAGACAGTAATGATTGCAGTGAGACAGCAGTGAGAGCATTGGGACCGCATTGAGAAAGAAGTGAGACAGCATTGAGAGCAGAGAAACAGCAGTGAGAGCAGTGAGACAGTGGTGAGACTGCAGAGAGACAGCAGTGAGTGCAGAGAGACAGTAATGAGTGCAGTGAGACAGCAGTGAGAGCATTGGGACAGCATTGAGAAAGAAGTGAGACAGCATTGAGAGCAGAGAAACAGTAGTGAGAGTAGTGAGACAGTGGTGAGACTGCAGAGAGACAGCAGTGAGTGCAGAGAGACAGCAAAGAGACAGTAATGAGTGCAGTGAGAGCATTGGGACAGCATTGAGAGCAGAGAAACAGCGGTGAGACTGCAGAGAGACAGCAGTGAGTCCAGTGAGACAGCAAAGAGACAGTAATGAGTGCAGTGAGAGCATTGGGACAGCATTGAGAGCAGAGAAACAGCGGTGAGACTGCAGAGAGACAGCAGTGAGTCCAGTGAGACAGCAAAGAGACAGTAGTGAGACAGCAGAGAAACAGCAGTGAGACAGCGGTGAGACTGCAGTGAGTGCAGTGACAGTGGTGAGACAGCAGCAGGAGGAAACGTGAGATGCATTAATAGAAGATTCTGACGCACAGACGTCGTGAGACTCAACCCGCTCACAGCACAACTAGACAGGTAAAGGATTAGTTTAACCACATATGAGGATTCAGTCATCATTTACTCATTCTGTATGACTTTATTCCTTCAGTGGAACATGCTGCTCTTTTCAACACAATGAACGTGAATGAAGGGAAGAGGGAAGTAAATGAGGTCAGAGTTTTACTTACAGGTCAGTTATTCAGATTTTATGTAAAATGTATGTTTTTTAAAGTGTGTTTTTTTTTTTTTGTCCAATGGGGTCCAATGTTTGGTTCATCTAAACATCTTCATGTTCCACTGAAGAAAGAAAGTTATACAGGTTTGGAACACATGAGGGTGATTAAATAGTGACTCGATGATCATTTCTGTGTGAACTATCACTTTAAATGTGTTTCAATCATGTGAGAGTGTGAAACAGATCAGAAACTCATTCTCTTCACGTTCGTTTCTATTGGTTAGAGTTGTGAATGAAGGCACTTTGTAAAGTGTTTAAGGATCCTTCGAGGTCGTGCGGGTCAGAATGAATCTTGGTAATGATCTTCTGGACTCGAGTGCAGCTGCGTAATGCTTTCTGTGACTCACAGCGGATTTCAGCAGAAACTGGGTCAATTTCATACGGCTGTCGCTCTGAAGTCTGTTTCCAGCTGATCATTCCTGCTTTCGTTTGTCGTTCTGTTTTCATCGAGCGCAGCGGAAAACAAAGAGCAAATTCTGTTCAAAGTGGATCCAGATGAGGAAAAGATTGAGCAGAACGAGTCTGAGATCTGAGTAACAACAGACGAAGAGCTGAAACACTGGCAACATTTCATAGAGACACACACACCTGGATGTTCAGTCGGCCCCTGTGCGGCCCCAGACCGTAGTGTCTCATGGTGGACGCGTGGAGCTGAAAGTCATCGATCTTCAGTGTCTCCAGACCCAGCGGAGGACAATCTTTCGGGAATGAGAAGAGCAGACTGAAAGTCATGAGAGGGATCTGAGCTCTACTTTATTTAAACAGTCAAAAATGCTGAAGTGTGTCATCATTTGCATGTTCAGCTAGTTAGTGCACTGCAAAAAATTATTTTCTTGGTATTTTTCTTTTACTTTCCAGTAAAAAAAAAAATCTTAACTTTCTTAAATCAATACACATTAGTCTGACGGGACTATCAGACTGACTGACCAATGACATGAATTTGGGGCGGGACTATCTGACTGACTGACCAATGACACAAATTTGAGGCGGGACTATCAGACTGACTGATTGATTATATAAATTTGGGGTGGGACTATCTGACTGACTGACCAATGACATGAATTTGAGGCGGGACTATCAAACCAATTGACTGATTACATTAATTTTTCGCCAGGACTATCAGACAGACTGACCAATGACATGACTTTGAGGCGGGACTATCTGGCTGACTGACTGATTACATGGATTTGGGCCGGGACTATCTGACTGACCAATTAAACGAATTTGAGGCGGGACTAACAGACTGACTGACCAATTAAATGAATTTGGGGCAGGACTATCAGACCGACTTACCAATGACATGAATTTGGGGCGTGACTATCAGACCAACTGACCAATGACATGACTTTGAGGCGGGACTATCTGGCTGACTGATTACATGGATTTGGGGCGGGACTATCTGACTGACCAATTAAATGAATTTGAGGCTGAACTATCAGACTGACTGACCAATGACATGTATTTGAGGCGGGACTATCAGACTGACTGACCAATGACATGAATTTGAGGCGGGACTATCAGACAGACTGACCAATTAAATGAATTTGAGGCGGGACTAACAGACCGACTGACCAATGACATGAATTTGAGGCGGAACTATCAGACTGACTGACCAATGACATGACTTTGAGGCGGGACTATCTGGCTGACTGACTGATTACATGGATTTTGGGACTGACTGACCAATGACATGACTTTGAGGCGGGACTATCTGGCTGACTGACTGATTACATGGATTTTGGGCGGGACTATCTGACTGACCAATTAAATTAATTTGAGGCGGGACTAACAGACAGACTGACCAATGACATGAATTTGGGGCGTGACTATCAGACTGACTGACCAATGACATGAATTTGAGGTGGGACTATCTGGCTGACTGACTGAATACATGGATTTGGGGCGGGACTATCAGAAAGACTGACCAATGACATGAATTTGGGGCGTGACTATCAGACCGACTGACCAATGACATGAATTTGAGGCGGGACTATCTGGCTGACTGACTGAATACATGGATTTGGGGCGGGACTATCAGAAAGACTGACCAATGACATGAATTTGAGGCGGGACTATCAGACAGACTGACCAATGACATGAATTTGGGGCGTGACCATCAGACCGACTGACCAATGACATGAATTTGGGGCGTGACTATCAGACCAACTGACCAATGACATGAATTTGAGGCGGGACTATCTGGCTGACTGACTGATTACATGGATTTGGGGCGGGACTATCAGAAAGACTGACCAATGACATGAATTTGAGGCGGGACTATCAGACCAACTGACCCCACTGATTCAATATCTAATCTAGCAATCTTTCTAATATTTACATACACCCGTAACTGTAATAAAACGATTTGTACAGGTCTGTCTGTGGATGCACAGCTGAGCTCCTCTCATTACGACACACATCTGCAGCTCTAAAGACTCTCAGGAGATCGGTGTGAATCAGCTCTAATTCTGCTTTTGGCCTGAAACAAACACAGCCGTTACTGTTCCGCAACCGCAATCATGAGGGAAACGTGCAGGTCACTCATTTATATGTCCAAAGCGACTTTCCAACAGGACACACACATACAGACAATAGCATCAGTGTCTCTTCAGATTTTCAGTTTAGATCTTCTATTATTGTTATAGTAATATATTGAGAGAGTGACTGTCATATTGTGAAGATGTGATGTCTCTGATCAATCCAGACTGCTTCAAACTCTGACCCTCTACATTAGGTGAACCGATCTGCTTATCTTACTTTAGCGTCCCAATGTCAAATCATATTTGACACACAGATGACCTCACACAAACCGTGTTCGTTTGCTGTTCAACTCACCGTCTTTGTCAGCGGTGAACGAACCGTCACGGACGCCGCCAGCTGCTTTCACTGCTTTCTTGTTCTTCTCACTCTTTTTGTTTCCAGTTTTCACGGCTGATGAGACACAAACAGCAGAAGGTTGAACTGCATCTGTGGTTCATACATCAGGCCCATGAGATGAAGAGAAGAAGTGCTGAATGATGAAAGCTGGTGTGTTTGGTGGCCTATAAACTTTAGCTGCGGCGCCAAGCTTCAGAGCCAATGTGTTGAGCAGAAGAGCAGCTGAAGGCTTTCATCGTGTGCCTGAGAGGTCGTGTCAGGATAAACCTACATCCCACATGGAAACACTCGGATTTTTCAAGCGCTGCCAGCGTTCAGATGTGCCACGGAATCATCGACACAGAGAGTCAAACATGATCACAGCGGATCAGAAACCTCATGACACACGTCAATGAATGACAAACTGATCAATCATTACTCGCATCGTCTACATTTTCATGGGGGGCGATTTCATATAACGCCCCTTTTACAAGATGTAATATAAGTTTCCCCAGAATGTGTCTGTGAAGTTTCAGCTCAAAATACCCCACAGATCATTTATTACAGCTTGTCAAATTTTCCCCTATTTGGGTGTGAGCAAAAACACGCTGTTTTTGTGTGTGTCCCTTTAAATGCAAATGAGCTGCTGCTCCCGCCCCCTTTCCAGAAGAGGGCGGAGCTTTAATAGCTCAACAACAACAAAGCTGGAGAATCTCACGCAGCCAAAATGAGGATTGTCAGTAACGGTGTTCAGCCTTAAATTGTTCAAACCGGAGTCGACACTGATGGAGAGACTCAGGAAGAAGTTACAACTTTTAGACGTTTCTGAATGGTTAGTGGATAAATGTATGTAGTTGCTGTGGAGTTGATTCAACTCGTCCACTAGCATGTGCCGTCATGTTCATCTTTTGTGTTGAATTGACCCTCCTTTGTGAAGCAGTCCGGCGTAAAACGACGGCATGTCAACAACACTCTACTACAACAACTCTTCACCTTCTCTAAAGCAGCCCAACATGGCCCCGCCCCCTTTGTTGCGTGTTCTTGGGGGTGGGGTTTATGTACATTTTGGGGTTTGTGATGTCACTAACCGGGGAAGAAGCTCGTTGTAGTCCCTACCAGCCATTTGTTGTAGTCCTTAAAAAGCGATTTCTGTAAAAGAAAATATCTCCTTTGCATTGAACTTTGAGCGTCGTAACTTTGCAGATGTTGTTTATGCTCAAACAGCAACATTACACACTAACTAAAGTTAAAAACGTGAAATCATAATCAAGGACCCCTTTCATTTGTGTAAGAGCAAATTAAGATTTTCAAGTCTGTTTTAAGACTTGCAGAAATCCTTTTTTTTTGCAGTGTTTTGCTCTGACAGCAGGAAAAAATGATGTCAAATGCATGTAATAAAGTTAAATTTAATGGTGTGTAGTTACGAGAGCAAAATAAATAGACTAATTTAAAGCTTTAAAACCAAGGAGAAAACACTTTGCATATCTTCTGCTGTTGATGAAGATGATCAGATGTGTCTGGTTGAAGATTAATCAACATCTAGTGTCAGAAACAAGCATCATTCCCTGCCGACCTCTGCAAAACTTTATGAATGTTTCACACAGTCAAAGCTCCAGTAAAACACTCCATTCATGATTCACTGAAAGCCAATAATGTTTGACGGTTGAACCAGTGCCTGACAGATCCTGAAACACAAGCTCGTCCAGCCACACAGCTTCAGTTCGGTGTGTTAATGTGCTGTGAACCGCCAGAACAACGGCTGTAATGAGGGAGAAACGATCTGAAGAGTGTTTAAGTTTATCTCTAGTTACCTGAATAAACACATCGGGTTTAATGAAGGAACTCTATGACATCTAACATGTTTACATGCAGTGAATCAGCCTGAGCCAGTTACGTGTGTTTACATTACCTGATGCCGAATCGGATCCGCCGGCTGCTTTGGAAGCAGCTGATGTGGATCTGCTCTCCTTCCCGATTCCTCGTCCGGGTGTCTGACGGCCGTCGGTCGCTCGGTCCTCCGAGACGCGCTGGTAATGTTCCCGACTCAGAAGCTCTTGCATGTAATAATCCTCATCCTCAGATGAATATCCATAACACACATCCAGCATGAGACCCACAAGGCCGAGCAGCAGGAGAGTCTGGAGCCACATCATCTGATCCGATCGGCTCCTGGAGCCATGAACTGGCAGGTTAAACTTTTTCTGTCTGGAATCACTCGGGAGAGAGAGACAGACGGTGATGTAAAAAGCAGGAGCTGCAGTGTGAGAGACAGATCATCTGATCCAGAGCTGATTGATGTCTCACTCTTCTGTCTCACTGTGACTCCTCCCACTGGGCGGAGCTTCCTTGACCTCATTACCATCCCACAACCAAATGAGAGAACTGAGAAGAATTCATACTGATGGATGCAAACGCACACACACACACACTCAGAGCGTCACTAATGCACTAATGTGTTAATCACATCCAGGTCCGGGCAGGTTTGAGTATCTGAACGTGTGTGTGTGTCAGAGCTTATCTCATCACGAGTGTTACTGCACACACACACACACACACCTCTTATACTGATTCTTATAGCGGTACAGACTAGAAAGCAGGTTTACGGTAAAATTAAGGTCTGTAATGAGCGTCTGCTGTGAAGCTTCAGTGACGCTGATCTGTTCAGACGCGATTCATTATGAGCTTCACTTCCTCACATCTGAAACTCACAATAACAAACCAAACGAATGATTGTGTAACAATCACTAACACTTCACAATATGGTTATAGTTAACATGAACTAACAATGAACAATACTTGAAAAGCATTTATTAATCCTAGTTAAAGAGGTCCTTGATTATGATTTTTTTAACTTTAGTTACTGTGTAATGTTGCTGTTTGAGAATAAACAACATTTGCAAAGTTCAATGCAAAGGAGATATTTTCTTTTACTGAAATCGCTTTTTAAGGACTACAACAAACGGCTGGTAGGGACTACAACGAGCTTCTTCCTGGGTTTGTGACATCACAAACCCCAAAATTTACATAAACCCCGCCCCCGAGAACACACAACAAAGGGGCGGGGCCATGTTGGGCTGCTTTAGAGAAGAGGAAGAGTTGTTGTAGTAGAGTGTTGTTGACATGCCGTCATTTTACGCCGGACTGCTTCACAAACGAGGGTCAATTCAACACAAAAGATGAACATGACGGCACATGCTAGTGGATGAGTTGAATCAACTCCACAGCAACTACATAAATTTATCCACTAACCATTCAGAAACGACTAAAAGTTGTAACTTCTTCCTGAGTCTCTCCATCAGTGTCGACTCCGGTTTGAACAATGTAAGGCTGAACACCGTCGTCATTTTGGCTGCGTGAGATTCTCCAGCTTTGTTGTTGTTGAGCTGTTAAAGCTCCGCCCTCTTCTGGAAAGGGGGCCGGGAGCAGCAGCTCATTTGCATTTAAAGGGACACACACAAAAACGGCGTGTTTTTGCTCACACCCAAATAGGGGCAAATTAGTCAAGCTATAATAAATGATCTGTGGGGTATTTTGAGCGGAAACTGATTTCTGCATTTATATCAAAGTCGTGAATGCAGGTCTTGTCGATATGGAGCGGTTGCTGCAGTCACACAGTGTTAATTTCAGAGATCTGCTCACCTCAGTGTTTGTGCAAATTAAAGCGTGTTTTCACTGGATTGGTGGGATGAATCTGAGACGCCAGCAGCACTTCCTGAAATCATCACACATTCTTCAGACCAAACCCTGAAGCTGCAGGAACCGCATGAACCGTCTCGGGGAAACATCTGTCTGTGCAAACCACTGCAGATGATATCAGACTTTTAATCAGCTACTTAATATTTCATCCCCTTAAAAGACCTGGAGACTTTGACGAGCGTCCAAAATCAACACTGAATCCCTGCAGAAAGATCTTCAGATGCGTCTCGGTGCTAAACCATCATTCACCAGGTCAGGATCAGGAGACACGAGCGCTCCGAATGCATCTGTAAGCCACCAACAATCCACCGCAAACTCACGAAAACACAACAAACACACTGGAACAAAGAAACGCAACTTAAATGAAGCGTTTGAAGCGCTCAGAAGATTTCTAGATGATAAACCTCATCACTGAAGCTGCGAGACGTCAGTCATTCAGCACACTGAATCATGGCTTTCTGCAGGAGAGACAGACATGGCAAGAACATTGTTAGTTGTGAGTTATAGATCTGGCCTGATGATTCAGAGTAACACAAAGCAGATGATCAATATGTGTCCAGCTGACCGTCCGCCAACATCCAGCACATGTTGATATTAGACAGACGCTGGCACATCTGCGCAGCACGAGTGACTTCATGAAACGGAGAAATCTGAAACACGGAACCAGCAGATCCGCAGCAAACCAGCTGAAAAACAGGTTCTAAAAACATGTTTTTTCTTGGTTATGTGAACATTAAGGGAATGTTTTACTCTCTTTTATGATTTTGCAAGTATGAGAAAGCTACTTTTGAATGTTCTCTGAATGTTCTGAAGTAGTAACAACTGAAATGTTACAGAAAAAGGCGATTTTGTGCATGTTATTAAAGACCAGATAACTTTCTCTTAACGTTATTAGAACGTTTGTTCATATCTTTGATAGAACCTTGCCAGAATGTTCCGTTAGCTGGAATAATTGCAGAAGTTAATAAGACCCGCTGTGGTGAAAATCAAGTTTTTAATGTTGTTTATATGTCTATTTGGTGTTTTTAATATGCTTTAAGTCAAACCTTGTGCAAATTCATAAGCCAACACCATTGCTGAGTATTTTCTCCTTAAAACTGCAGTGAACCAAAGATAGTTACAATAAAATCGCTGGCGTTTCTTACATCACTACATTGTAACCAATCACGTCAAGGTGTGATCGCCAACAAGTGGATCTCTGAACTGGTGCGAGTGAGTGGAGGCGGGGTTAATTTGCATATTCATAGAACCATGTATACTAAATGAGGCAAGGGTGTAGAGTTACACTGCCCTCCAAAAGGTTTTGGACAATATTGGCATGAATCCTTTTTAATTTGTGATCATTTTGCACTGATAAGGGACAACACAAACTACAAAAACATATTTTTTTAAATAAACAGTTTATAAAATAGAAAAAAAAACTTATATTTCGATTCATCAAAATATCCACCATTAGCAGCTATCTGACCTAAACTGGGTTCTGATTGGTTCATTGCATTCTAAAGTTAATTGGCAATCAATTGTTGAAGATATTAAGGTGTGCTGACCCAAAAATCTTTTACAAACCTGGGCCAAGTTTAACCTGTTAACTGTCACTGGCCCACAGCCATTACATATTTAAAACAGTAGTATTCTATACTAAACCTAAACTAATCTTGACAAACTATATATCATTTGAAAGCTTAGAATCTCTAGTTTTCATATTACAGAGGAGCAGTAATTGATCAATTTGCATCAAGCATATTTTCATACTCATAAGGCATGTTCAGACCTTAATTTTGAAATAGCGATGAACATGAAAAATCATTAAAGATTGGTTTAAACATGTTTGTTTTCATGCCAAGAGTTCAAAACATAACATCCATTCAATTCTTTGAGAAAAAAAGGTCTGAAAATGTTTTTAATAGAAAAAAAAATGCATTTATGATTGCGGCGGCGATCTATAACCCACATACATGTTGTGCTTATGTTTATTAGAGGCTGAATTCATATCAAACTCTGCCAGACTTCCCCTATTTAGGATGTCTACTTCATAAATTGTATGAAAATAATGGAAATATATGGTTCAGATCACTCAAACCATATATGGAAATGAAGGCGCCTTTATATGGTCAGTTTGGAGCTTGGATGTCATCTAGTGAAAAAGTGTGGTACTGCGCCCAAACAATCTTACTGAAAGCTCATTTTTTGAGATATTAACCTGAAATTTGGAACTTGTTCAGATTTTTGGCTTTGATTTCCTTGCAGTTTTAGAGTAAAACTTGTTTTGTAAAATATATATTTTATATAAAATATTATATTTTTACATTTTCATAAACTTAAACTTCTATAACTTTTTTTCTGTTTCACTTACATAAGTTATTTCACTTCTACAATAATCTGCCAAATTTCATCTTTAAAACAAGGCCAGCCTTATGTCTATATTACAAAGTATTCTTGAATTACAAGTTTGGATTTATAAGTTTGGATAGTGCATTTTCATGTCTAAAAAAAAAAGTGGGGGTGACAGTTAACAGGATAAACCAGTAACCAGGAATCACAGCTGGCAAAGGGTCTGACTTTGACATGAATATATTGCCATTATTATGTAATCAAAATGAAAATTATTATTGCTGGTCTTCAATGATAATGTCAAGTTACTGTAATGTATTTGCACCAAAAAAATGATAAGGATTTATGCTGATATCGTCCAAAATTCAAAACATTCAAGCTATTTTAAGGCATTTTTCAAGGAAAAAAACATTTAAATATGTCATTTTGATGATCAAGGATAAGTTACTTCAGGGGGCTTTAAGACAGGTCATTCATTACTTCAAGTCAGTTGCATAAAAAGTTATGACTTGTGTAATACGAGAACAAAAAGGAAGACTGATTATCCTTTGGTTGGTCAGACTAGTTTTTCAAAGTAATGGCTGTGCTTATGCAACTGGCCCCTGAGCATCTGTTTCCATGACAACACTACAATAACAAAAACTTACTGGAAACAGTCGGAAACATCCACTGGAAGGATATCAATACAGGAACGTTTTTTGCACCTAAAAAGCAAGGTTTTTATTTGGTTCCCAACATATAATAACAACCACGAGGAAACCAAATTCTACTGGACACGCACTGTAAATCAGATCGGACCCGAACCCACGTTTTCTGCAAAAACAGAGCGTCTCTGTCAAGCCAAGATAATAAAACACAGATCTAGTTTGTTACCCAGAGGCCTCTGTGTTTGTGATCCTAAGCTTCCTGAGCTGCTGCAACCATCAAACAGCAAATTTATGATTCTTCATAAAAGCACAGGAGCCGCTCTCATGATCCGGGACTTTCTCTGGAGTTTCCCACAGGAAGAGCTCACGGCATGAGGATGATCTGACAGCGTCGTCCTCGTCAAATCTACAGTATATGACTGCGTGAGCTGCTTACCAGAACAAAACTCGCCGCCGCCATCTAGAGGGCTGCGGGGGATTGTCAGTGTGTGGTTGCTAGGGTGTTCAGGGTGGTTGCTAGGGTGGATTTTTTCATCTGTTTCAAAAAGTGAATCTGAATCTGGTCTTGAGGCCGGTCAGTGATTGCAAACAGTATTATATAGTGCCATTATTCTTGTTTTTGTGAGGGTCAGTTGTTTTTGCTAATGTTGTGTGTTCAACAATCAGTCAGACCGAAGAAAGCATGTTCGTAAGCCAGTGACGGCACCGTATCCGCACGATGAAGTGATCGCAAACTGAAGTTTTGTCACTATGGAGATGTTTTGTACGGGCCCCGCACATGACATGCGAGAAAAAAAATTTAATCGTATATCGAGGGAACGAAATAGTAAATCGTGCGCACAATTTAGCCTACTATTTTTTTCCTGCACGATCATGTCTGGGGCTCCTTAGTTTTGAGAAACGCCTCAGTGGTTTTTTGCTCATAGGGGAGAGTGGGGTAAGATGAGCCAGGGGGTAAGTTGACCCACCCCCAGTATCTTGGCAACCGTACCATTTTATTGTCATGTGACCATATATTTTAGAACCAACCATAATTTCTGTCAGACTGTGAAAAGGAGAAGCACATGTGAGGAGTGGAAGTCGCTGAAAGTTGTCAAAGTAATATTTTAACATAACAGATGTAATGCTGTTTCATCAAAGCAAATTTGTCCAGGTCTAAAACTATTTATGATGCATATTGGTGATTTAGCAACGTATAAAACCATGCAAGTCATTTAGCTAAATATTATTCTGAATTGGTAAGCTAGATAGCTTAAAATGGCAGCTATGGGGCAAAGTGAGCCAAATGCTGTGGGGTAAATTGAGCCAGCGTTTTAACTTACCCCACCATAGGGCAATGAATTTAAGTTAAATTTGAAGTATAAACTGGTGTCATTTCAATGTAATAACTGGTTTAGTTTATCTTTATTTTCAAGTTTATTTGATAGGAATAATGTACAAGTACACCAAATCCTTCTCTGACACGAACCAGAGGATGTTTATTCATATTTATCTTTCCACCTGTAGTCTCTAATGGCCTAACATGGTCCACATTGCAGAAAAACTACCATGTCAAGAACCTTTTAACTAAAATATTTATTAATTTCAGTAACATTTATTCATTCTTATTTAGTTTTTATTTAATTTTACTCAACAAACTCTGTTTAGTCTGTTTATGGGAAGGTTACAACTTTGATGTTCAACATATTATTTCAGAAATGCAAACAATTAAACATACTGAAATTTCAACTTCATTTGGTTGGTTTTATGTTTAATTTAGCTTTTAAAAAATTGTAAAAGGAAATTTGATTATTAAAATAGTTTTTAAAATAGGAACATTATCTTTAAAAGTTCACATGGGTTTGATTCAGATTCAGTAAGATGCTCAGTTTACACCCACCAACTGACTCGGCTCAACTTACCCCTAACCTGGGGTAAATTGAGCCAGAGGAACACTTTTTTTATAAGAAGCCATATTTTTAGAACCCTTTGTCATAGACGTATTCTAATCATTTATAATGATAGGAAACATCCTGAAATTACTTTCATTGTACTTCTGCCTCATTTTCCCTTATCTCGAGGACCACATGAGTAAAAAATGGCTCATCTTACCCCACTGGGGTCCAATGTTGTTTGGTTAACAATTTTTGTGCTATTTTTATGTCATTTTAAAATAATGTTTGGTGGAATCATCCCTTTAAAACTACAAATAAAGGGCAGATTCTTACATAGTTGAGGAATAAACATTAAATGACCATCAGTTTCGCCAGTAACGGTGACCGTTACTGTATTTAATCCGTAATTATGATCTGAAGTCGTTCTCACACCGTGTCCTAATCAAACACGATGCGATAAGATTCCAGCGACGCGACTATATGAGACGCGATAAAGTCACAGCCAATCAGAAGCGCGGTCTCTAGCTCCCGGCACCTGCAACGAAATGAATAAGTACATAATCAAATTCATGACTATTACACCATTTTAACATCATTAAAAATACTGAAACTATTTTTGTCATAGAACACACTTGTCTGTTCACAATGAGTGTACAGTTTAAACGTTCTTGTTTCCTTTGATTTATTTTGAGGTGAATTGTTCATTGTTGCATTCAGTTCGGCTATAAAAGACGCACAAAATGATATTCAAACTCACATTAGATGCTTTTAACATTAAATAAAACACATAAACAGTACCTGAGATTATCATTGCCATCCTTTGTGTTGTTGTTCCAGCCGTCGCGGCTAGTTAGAACAAAAACTCAGATTAACATGAAAAATATAGAGGGTATGCACGTGACGTCACCGTCATGACTGCGGTCACGCCCACTGAGTGGCATAAAGACTGAGTGGCAGCATTGGTTTTCAGCGTAAATGTGGCGAAAAACACATCCAAAACAGGAAAGAGCTTTGCGAGTGACTGTACAAATAGCTTTGACACAAAATCAGAGGTATATTTTTACAGACTGCTGAAAGCTACAGAAAAAAAGAAGCAAATGTATCGCTGCAATTCACAGAAACAGCTGGACTCCAGCAGAGAAACATGGATTTGCAGAATCATTTTGTGTCAAAATGTTGGATTTTGAGGCAAAATCATACTGTATATATTGTATTGTTATATATTGTGTTGACAACTCATTAAATATTTACCATCTTATATTATGCATAATTGTGTGTTTTAAAATAAATACTGACAAAAACTATACAAGTTTTAGGGCTTGACGATATATATAACATTGATATAAGTGATTACTCGGATTTAAACCTACCTATATTGTAGTTATATAAAATATTCACAGGCAGATTTGCTTTATGTATTCGTCGAAATCAGGCACATATAAATGTCAGGAAACATGTCAATATCCATGGATTAGGTTTATTTGACATGTTATAAGAAACACTTTCAAGCCCAACCTTTAGTGTAATCGTTTGTTTTACTCTGTTTTTGCAGTTTCCTCTATTAAATCCAGTCATGCAGCAGGTTCTTTTGCCACTCAGTCCAGCTGAGGGAGAGTGTTCCGGCGGGAAAGTGACGTCGATGCATACCTTTTATCACGTGCCCCGGCGCGACTAGTTAGGACGGTGTCGGTGTCAGTAATTGAATGGTACCATCACATGATTCTTAATTCAAAAGATGGCAGGTAATTAGATTAAAAAAAAACAAGCTGAAATCAAAATTGACAATTCTTGTTTTTTTATGGAATATTGCAGTGTTTATTCTAAATAATTTATCGGTGCACATCATCGTTGTTTTAAATTCATGTTCCTAGTAATCTTGAATCCGAATAACTTCCCCTCCCTCTTCTCCGATGATGAGGGCGGGGCAACCTGTCACTCACATGAGATCCACCAATAGCAAACAACAACCATCGAATCAAAATCAAGCCCCGCCCTACATTTGTTCTTGTTTGCGAAGCAGTTCCACTCGGATATACGGCACAACAGAGAAGAAAAGATGAGCGTGAATTCTTTTTCATGCCGACTGTAAAACTGCACACTGAACTGGAGCAATCTGACCAGCAGATGTCAGCGATTCAAACACTTAAAAGAGAGGTTTTTTTCTCTGTGTGGTTTAAAAATACTTCAGCATTTACAAAAAATCCCTTCATGATCCAGTGAACAAACTCATTTAACAGGCGACCGGCGTGTGAACGGCAGTGTTCAGAGCGACGCTACCACGTGAAGGATTCGTCCTGCAGCACCGCAGACAGTTTCTGGTTGAAAGGAGCGTAAAACAGCCGGAGCAGCTCTCGTGTCGACGGCTCCATCGGCCCCAGATTCCTGTCCGACTGATGCCTGGTGTTTGACGCGGGACGTCTGCTGATGAGTCTCTCTGTCTGTTCAGACACCGGACCTGCAAACAGACACACGACACAATCAGTCACATCCCAAAATGATTCTGTTTTTAAAATGTGGTTTATATGTTCTCTTTGCTGTGAGCTGTGAACGTCTGCTGCCCCCTTCTGCTCACGGCAGGTCAGTGTTTATGAGATGATGATGGACAGGACTGACCTAACCGCAGGAAGTGGAAGATTCTGCTCATGCTGTGCGTCAGGTTTGCAGTGTGATCCTCCAGACGCAAAACTAAGAGCTGATCACGGCTGAACACTGACAACCAGTCCAGAATAAACACCACATACAGGCCCACCTGCAGCCGCACCTACACACACACACACACTGCTAAATAACTATTAAATACTTAACTATGTAAGGTCTCTCTGAGGTCAGAGGTCGGCGTACTCACACTCATGGCGTTATACAGCGCGCTGCTGTACACACACGCTCTCAGACCGGCGTCCCGCAGACAGGCATCGAACAGACGCAGAGATTTGCAGACCTTCTGATGGAAATCCAGCGCTGATTTATTAGACGTGCCGAAGTACAAATAGTCTGAATAGAGTCTGAAGAAGAACAGCAGAAGAGTTTGAGTGTGTGTGAAGCATCGGATGACATCATCAAACACGCTACACGAGCGTCACGTGACCCGGAACTGAAACACGCATTCTTGTGTCCTGTCAGTGGTCACTTTATGAGATATTCACGAGCAAAAATGTTTGTTTTAGTCATTTTCTTGAGTTTTTGACTTTAAAAATAAATTAATAAATTAAGTGTTTTAGTACTTCAAATGAAACGAAACAAAAATGAGATGAGTATGGAAACTTGTTTCTGCCATAGAATAACAACTAAAAAAGGTAACTACGACTATCTCACAATTATGAGTGTTTTCTCAGATTTATCTCGCAATTGGTTGTTAAAAAGTCCAAATTGCAAGATATAAACATCCAATAACGAAGAAAAAGATAAAAAGTTGCAATTACCTTTTTTTTTTTTTTTATTCATTTTTATTTTATTGACAGAAACAAGTTTCTACAGAAATGTTGCTTTGTTTATTTTATTTTATTTCATTTGCTTTTAATTATTTTATTTTATTTCATTTTATTTTCATTTCATTTTTTTGTTTTTTTTATTGTATTTGATTTGATTTGATTTTCATTTCATTTTATTTTACATTCATTTAATTTCATTTTATTGTATTTTATTTTGATTTTGTTTTTATTTTATTTATTTTATTTAGTTTAATTT
>RJVU01067364.1:8629870-8658017 GCA_003731715.1 Anabarilius grahami | reverse complement strand
TTTTTTCCATTGTATTTTATTTCATTTTATTTCATTTAGTTTAATTTCATTTTTTTTTCATTTTATTTATTGTTTCATTTTATTTTTATTTAATTTCATTTCATTTCATTTTATTATTTTCATTTTATTTTATTTTATTTCATTTTATCTTATTTTATTGTATTTAATTTAATTTTATTTTAATTTAATTGTATTTTAATTTATTTCATTTTTGTTCATTTCATTTTATTTTATTGTATTTTATTGTATTTGATTTTATTATTTCATTTCATTTTTTTAATTTCATTTAATTTTATTTCAAGTAATGAAAATGGTTTTTACAGTTGTAGTTTTAGTTCGAGATCTGGTGTGACCTCTGACCTCTCCACAGGGTCTCTGAGGATGGCGATGAGTCGCGCGTCCGGCTGCACCGCGTGAATGAAGTCCTGGACGAGTGACGGAGGCTCCGCCTCTCTGCTGATGTCATGGAGATAGAGCCAGGCCAAGCTGTCCCACATAGTGGAAGCGCTGGCCTCACCTGTCAGTCACACACACACACACACACACAGAATGTTATTACAGTAAAGCGTCACTTTGTAACACATTCTAGGAACACTCGAGCGCACGGATCAAACGATCACCTGACCTCATGTGGAAATGAAAATAAACACACAGATCTGAGAACATACCAGTGATGATGTCGCTGCTGCTGGAGTTTCCCAGAAGTCCGTGCTGAATCCGCTGGGCCACCGGATCGAACAGGTCCAGGTAATGGTCCAGCGGGAAGCGGGTAAGAGGAGGATCACCGGGACGAATGATTCCTGCAAATCACAGGATCCAGATCAAGCTTCTCCAAACGACAGGTGCTTCTGTGTCAGTCACGTGACTTTGCAGCTCATCCGCAATATTTATGAGCATCAGCGGTTCGAACACAAAAACATGAGCAGAGACACAGAGAAATCACTGAACATTTACAGTATATGGAGTTGAATTGCGGATAAAATCTACATAAACGTGTGTGAATGTTAGATTTGGTCTAATTTGAGTGTGAAACGTTTTCTGGATCTGCTATGAATCAAATCCAGTGATCAATGTTTTTTATTGCTCTCTCTGAGCCGAGAGGAAGTCATGTGACTGAAACAGATGAATATGGCCGATTATATCTAGACAGGAAACAGCTTGAAATGCAGTAAAATAAGAAAATAGCTGAACGAGGCAGATTTCATTCTGTGCAGGTGAAACACTGCATCTGTCGTGATCCCAGCAAACGTTCTCCGAATGTTCTCTCAAAGTTACGAGCAAATGTTCGTTAATAGAGCGTTTATTCAGATATCTGGTGGTCTTTAATATATTCTAGTTTTAGAATGTTTAGAGAAGATTAAACTAAAACTAGATGCATCTGAATGAGTCTCTGAAGTATCTTAACGAAAGGACAATCTACGTCACGTGTGTTATTCTAATGCATCATCACGCGTGTTTATATGACCCTGATGAATCGGTTCACATTCTCACGAATCAAACTGTGATCTGAGATTCATAATGAAGTGTGTTTTAGTTCCCAGCAGACGCTTCTGACAAGAACAAACAAACCAGAACTGCTTGTTTTGATTGTTTTTAATCTATTTCTGCTTTGTGAAGCTGCTTCTTCCAGAACATTTTCTTTGCAATGAGAGTGCAGATGAAAGCAGCTTCCCTTTGAAGGCATTTAAGCGTCAGGAATCTCACGTACCGAACCTCTTCCGGCTCCACCAGTGCGGTTCCTTGGGCGGCGTGAGATGCACGTCGGGATGGAGCCTCAAGCGCTCGTACAGGTCCGTCGTGCCACACTTGGGCTGGCCGATGATGTAGAAGTAGGGAAGGCATCGCAGGCGCTGGAGTTTCCCGTCGCGCAGGATTAACCGCTGTCTGAACGTGGTGCTCAGGCGCTCGAAGGCAATTCGCATATTACCGGACAAGGGGCCGAACAGGTTGGATCCGTATGGATTTGCGCTCACGTTTCCACGCAGCTCCTCATACCAGCAGGGGTTCTTAACATCCGGTAAAAAGTGCTGTGGAATCACGGAGAACATCTGAAAGAGACAGAGAGTTCAACAGTCTAAATCTCATAAATGTGCACTGGAGGTTCTGTACTGGCACCAATGGTTCCATGAAGAACCTTTAACATTTCCATTGAACAAAAGGTGCTTTTTACTATATAGATTCAGATGTCGACGTCACTGTGTACTGTATAAATTTCTCACGTGCGGGTCGAGGTCGAGCAGCTCGCTGACGGCAGGAACTCGTCTGGCTCTGAACGTCACTTTAGTTCCGATGCTGCGCACCAAGTCTCTGAGGGTGCTTTCACTGAGGTCCTCCAGCAGAGTCTTCCTCTCGCCCGACAGCAAGTAAGAGGCCATGATGAAGAACACGAGGAGGATGAAGCCACAGAATTTAGCGAGGTTGGCATGTGATGGAGATCTCTGCGGGGCGTCGTGAGGAACCTTCAACACACCAAACAGAGTCGAGCTGACCGGAGAAAACAATCACTGAAGAGCAGCTTCAGATCAGCGTCATTATCAGTGATGAAGCTCATTTAATGTGAACGGATCCGCTCTGAGACGCCAATCCTGAGCTGCTTGCGTGAACACTTTGTCGTGTGTTAAGCGCACTAAGCTATATTGTTTACTTTTCGATTGACAGATTGCTTCGCCTAAGCAATGACACAAAACACAATGTTACTGATCTTTTAGGATTATTATAAAACTGTGATGGGACTGATTAAACTATGACAGGTTATTATAAAATCAGAAATAGACATTTGATATAGAGTGCAAGGACAATTGACCATATACACGGAACGTTCTTAAGAACATCCGCAATAATATAAGCCAGCTGAAAAACTTCTGGTGAAATGTCACTTGTTGGTGTGTCGGTGAGGTCGCTTTAACAGCATCAATAGTGTAATACTTAGTTTATAATCAGAATATAGACACTTAAATAGTCAGGCTTAGCGTTCATTTAGTTATTCAAACATTAAAAAGACGCGTCTCAGTGTTCCTCCTCTGCAAAATTCAATTCAACCATCAGTTTTCACACGATAAAGTGTCAACACTGTAAATTAAAGATTTATTGTGCACTTTAGTTATATTCATTGAATAAAATGTGAGTAAAGTCAGTGATCTGACTGACAGCTGCTGTGATTATAAAGAGAGCGCGGTGATCGCTTTCTGTCATTCATTCGCAAGAAAAGTTATTGTTTTCCATGAGATTTTCTGAGTATTTCATACTTCACCTTGACAAAATGTATTTTTAAACCTAGTGATTTTATAATGTTTAATATTTATTCGAAAGCAAAAAACTATTACAGGAAAATAAATGGTCCTCTGCCGCCATCTGATGGTTATAATGGTAATTAATGTCTTTATTTTCTATCAAATGTTGGATTTCTTACATCTTCAAATGTTCGGTTTTACAAATGGAGATGAAAAGGATGAAGAAATAATGTTTTTGGTCATCACATTAAAAATAGCATCTAATTACAGACACTGTGTTTCTTATACCAACGTTCACAGTAGCTTCAAGTCTTTATTGCAATCACTAAAACTGGTTTACTGGCAAATTCTTTGGTGTTTCCATGGTTTCTACAAAATAAAACCGGAAACTGAAGGTAACTCGAGTATGATGTCATTGATAGGCGACGCACGGACACGGTCTGTGTCCTGGTTAAAAATTGCTTATTTCTCTGGATTTAAACATTCTTGGAAACATCTGAACGGCCTAATGGATAGAGAGTCGGACTTGTAACCCAAAGGTCATGGGTTCGAATCTCAGGTCCGGCAGGGATTGTCGGTGAGGGGAGTGAATGTCCAGCGCTCTCCCCACCCTCAATACCACGACTGAGGTGAGACCCTTGAGCAAGGCACCGTACCCCCAACTGCTCCCCGGGCGCCGCAGCAATGGCTGCCCACTGCTCCGGGTGTGTGTTCACGGTGTGTGTGTTCACTGCTGTGTGTGTGTGCACTTGGATGGGTTAAATGCAGAGCACGAATTCCGAGTATGGGTCACCATACTTGGCCACATGTCACTTCACTTCACTTCATGTAAGTACACAAGTCAACAAAATATATAACACTGATCTAGTGGTTTTTGGATATTTTAATCCAATAATCTTACATATTGTGCCTTTATCAATGTCTAACATTTTTTAAACGTTTCTACTTGTTCAAAAGCGACATTCCTATATTGTTTGACGCATGAAATGTTCCCTTAATGAATTCATAATCAAGAAAAAAATATGTTTTTACAAAAAAAAAGTTTTTTAAATGGATGATTTGAAAATTTAGTCAACATTCAGAAATAATGTTTTCACGGGAACTTTAGCAAAACGTTCTTAGAACATATTCTTGTTGATCTACTCAAAAACCCTCATGAATCAGTTTCTCCAAACAGCTTCTTCGGGCGTGTGGGAGAATATTGTTGGTCTAGCGCTCATATTCAACAGTCATCTGTTGGCTTCTGTTTACCTTCAGCTGCAGAGATCCAGACGTGAACTCACTGCGGCTCATGGCAGAATCAGATCAACACCAACAATCCTGAGAAGCACAGAGATCGACATTCATATCAGTGGAATCAGAATAAATAAAGCATTTGCCAGAACACAATCCACATTATACTAAATATTTAACAGATTCTACAATAAATGATCACCTTCACCATCATGTCAGGAATAAATCCTGTATGAGTCCATCACTACAAACACAGATGAGTCTGGAAACTTCACAGAAACACACCAACCGAAAGAACAAGCAGTTCTGAAGTTTAAACACACTTGAACTTCCTCTGTAACACTGTCTCTGTGAAGAGGGTTGAACACACACGCTCTCTCACACACATATTTTGCCTGTGGGGTATTGATTGGACGGTTGTGTTAAATTGTTGCCTTGGTGGATCTCATGTGATTGACAGGTTGCCCCGCCCTCATCATCAGAGAAGAAAAGAGATGCTTAAAGAGGCAGAAGAAGAAATTCTAGTTATTCAAGATTACAGGAACAAGAATCTAACAATAATCATGAATCATTTAGAATAAACACCGCAATATTCCATGAAAACAATGAGAACATTAACACTTTAAAGTCCCAGTGAAATCAAAATGTAAGTTTTTTAGCTTTTAGTTGGAGTATGTTAGCTTTAAGGTTATGAATAAGCTGGTGTGTTCCAAAACAATGACAAAATTCACATTTATACGCTGGCCGAGATGTGCTGCAAAAATGAAGAAAACACATGCAAATAGAAAAACACCAGAAAATAAAGAAAACATCATCAGTTTGAACACATGCCCTGCAAAAGTTCACAACACATGCAAATAGAGAAATGCGCTGCAAATAGCACATACCAGGCCCGGCGATCTCAAGCCCCTTCTGCGATGATCTGAATGATGATGACGATGATGATTAGACTACTTTTAGAATTAAATTTATATTTTAATTGGCCCCGCAATAATTTATAGCGCATTACGCATAACCGACGCGCTGCAATAAGATAACTCCTCATTTAAAAGAAACAACTTGTTTAACACCTACATCTCTTCTCATTTTTTATGGGCCACAAGAGAAATATTAAGCAATAAATTAAGGTTAAATAGTGTTTTCAGGACATGTTGAAGTAGAGCTCTCATCGCTGAGTTTTTAGTTTCACTTTCTGCAGTGAATAATTGACTGGGATTTGAGACATAAAATCAAGTAAATTATAAACAAATATTTTATTTATTGTTAATAATTTATTAATAATATTTTTTAACGCAAAATAATATCCCCCCAAATAGTTTGTCCTGGCGCCGGGACTGGCACAGACCACAACGAAAATGTTATAAGGGAACACCAACGAGTGACGAACCTGTCTGGGATTGTTCATGTTTACTCTTCGGGTGATTGTTTTTGTTTATCTTAACATTCTGATCATATGTGCATTATGAGCAAGCCTATTTGCAGCACGTTTCTGTATTTGCATGTGTTGTGGACTTCTGCAGCGCATGTGTTGTCAAACTGATGAAGATGTTTTCTTCATTTGCAGCGTGTTGAGCTCTCTCGGCCACCGTACATTTAAGATATATAAGCATTCAAAACTTACAGTCTTTCACTTCTGCTAAAATGGATTTTCATGACATCCCCGTGGACTTCAGATCTTCTCATTAGATCTTCAGTCCAATCAAATGCTCTCTAGAATCTGAAGTCCCGCCCCCTCCTACACTTTTTGGAGTGTGTGTGTGTTCTTGTATACATGGTTTATGAAATTCAAAAAATGCAGAATGTTTCCTGTGATGGGTAGGATCAGGAGTAGTGTGGGGGGAGAGAATGTATAGTTTGTACAATATAAAAACCATTACACCTATGGAGAGTCCCTGTAAACCACATATACAAGTATGTGTGGGTGTCGGAAAATCGAACACAGCGCTCAGCAGATTAAACGTGTTTGGCTCAAATGACGGCTAAAGTCATGTTTGCCAAAACATTTTCATGCCGCTGCTGCTGGACTCAACAGAGAGAAGAGACGCTCGGCTGCTTCTGCATGTGTTATTAATGACGCTACGAACCGCAGACACAAACTATCAACAAGCCAACCTTAAAATACCAACCCTAACATGACAAAACAATCCGTTGTTATCACTTCAAGTGTTAGATGAAGCGTTAGATGACAAACACACATTATCACGTCTGATTCCTACAGCTGCTGATTCTGATTTTTTTATGTAACGTTGCAGTGTTTATTCTGAATGATTTATCGGTGCACATCATTGTTTTAAATTCACGTTCCTGGTAATCTTGAATCAGAATATCTTCTCCTCCCTCTTCTCTGATGATGAGGGCGGGGCAACATGTCACTCACATGAGATCCACCAATAGCAAACCACAACCATCCAATCAATTCCACACAGACAAAATCAAGCCCCGCCCTACATTTGTTCTTGTTTGCGAAGCAGTTTCACTCGGATATACGGCACAACAGAGAAGAAAAGACCAGCACATCTTCAGTTTCATGATGAGTTGCGACAAAGACTAAAGAATAACACAAGACGTGCCACTCGTATTGTTTTGAATGGGAGAAAGTGCAACGCGCAATATGGCGGAATAAGTCCCGCCTTCTAATTAAGAGCCGATCGCCGATTGGTTAAGTCATTGCGTCACTGTTAGGCTGTTAGAAGCTCCGGTTCCTATAGAAACAGTCAGACACGCACTTTCACTTAGAACTGCTCATGCGCATTAGCTTGATCCAGCCTGAAAAATGTCATGATTTGAGTGTTTAGAAACTAAATTTGTTTAACACCGGTGATTTCAAATATGAAATTTAATCGAAAGCTTGGCAAACAGCTTTGGAGAATTTGATGTTTCCCTATTCAAAGAGATAGGAGCTGCAATTGCATGCCTGGGATGCACTTAAAAGATTGCCGGCGAGTGAAATGACTTGTCTTAAAGGGGCTTTGGTCGTGATAGCGTCAGATCTTATCTTTTATATTGCGCTCTAAGTCCAACTGAAACGTATTATTCCCCCCTCCCCCCAAAAAAAGTAGGGCGGGGACTTGGGTCTGTTCATACGTTGTTGATTGGATGTTGAGATGTGGGCGTGGCACTCAAAAATGGAGGCGGATCTGAATGCGAGCATACAGTGGATTGTAAGAAAGGGGCGGAGTTTAAGACCAGCATTCGCCACAGTCTGTGCAGGTCAAAAAAACATAAAAAATGTATTTATCTTCTTACAAATTTTATATCTGGGTCATTGACGAATTGGGTTTTTAAAAGTGTAAAAAAAAAAAAGGAAATATAATTAATTTTAAATTTTTTTTATGTGTTAACAATGAGATTATGTGGTTTTTATAATCAATTAACACTGCTTTTGTCATTTTTTTACAAGTCATTCAGTTTAACCAAAATTTCAGTTTTACCGAATTACACTTTTGGTTATACCAAATGACGATATTTTCAAAAAATGCTAACAGGGTAATATCTAGCTAGCTAGCTAGTTAGGAAAATTAAACATTTTATATTTAGTACAAGTTTTTAAAATATTACAACATTTTCCATGTTTTATAGCGGTTGTACCGAATGACCTGATGTTTCGGGACATGCGTTTGATCGAGTGAAATTACTTTGCTGAGTTACTTTGCTTCACGATCATGTGGTCCTTTGCAGGTGTCTGAATGATGTCACATCCTGTCACATGATATTGACCGCATGACTCGATCCAAAATAGTCTCTTTATATCGGTTACTCCGAATGACATCAATGAAATGTATTTTTCCGGACATTCTTTCTTATAACAAAGCAACGACTTCTACACATAATTTTAACACCATTTTGCACTATGTTGATATATGATGTTATGAAATCATGCCAGAATAAAAAAATATATACATTTATTACATTTTAAGATATTTTAATCACAAATTAAATGGCTGTATTGGACGGTTAAACCGAATGACCTTTTGACACTTCAAAATCTTTAAAATATCATTATATGTAGAAAAATATAATTAAAACCTTTTGGATTCAATAAAAGAGATCTAGTTGTACTACCTTACATACTTTGGATGTCATATCTTTGTTTTTTATTATTATTAAGGCCTTTGGACAAAGAAAAAAGTGTCACCGACAACAAACCAATCTTTAAGAAATGCCTTGGGCAGAGATGTACAGTAGTTATTATATTTATGTGGAGCTAAACTGGTCTGCCAGCAAACAGAAGTGTGTGTGTTAATGTGTGTGTGTGTGTGTGTGTGTGTGTTTGTTCAAGGACCTGAAGAGGCGACAGCTTTCACCTGCCAGGCCTTGAAAAGGATCTTGGATCAAGAGAAAACGATCTTATGCCAATCAAGAAGATTAGAACATACACTCTAATAAATACTGGGATAAAAACAACCCAAGTTGGGTTGAAAATGGACGGGTAGTTTTATTTAACTCAACTATTGTTTAAAAAGTACTGTATTTCTTGCATACAATTTTCTGACCAAACTGTAGGCATTTTTAATGCTTATAATTTAGGCCAGACTCCTTACTTTACCTAACCTGAGAATAATAAATAATAATCAACACATTTGATCTGCAAAACACTTTCTTATATTTTTTTCTGTCATTAGCAAATTATTAACTCATTTTTTGTGTTGTTAAATTTTGTGTGCACTAATTGTTTATTATAAACTTGTATTTTTTGCATTAATAAAAAATTAATTAAATATATGCATGGATGAAGTGATCACAATAAAATCAATAACATGCATTTAGAAAATCGATCACATTTCATGCTGACTTTATCATGCATTTTTCTTAATCTTTTCACCACAGTGTTTGTCACACATTATTTCACATAAAGTCACAATAACAAGTCAGGTCTCACAAGAATCAACACATTTCCTCTTCACTATCATCACTTTTCTTCATCATGTCTTCTTCAAGTCATTCTGACTCCTGATGGGATCAATTAAACTCATATCACTCGGTTCTGTGACACAAATGAACATATAACTGATTCATTACATGTTTCACATAAACTTCAGGCGCAGAAGTCACATCAGCTCTCATGTCAATCAATCAATAGATCTCACCGTCATAATCAGCGGATTCCTGAAGAAACTTTCCTCATCACGCCGAATTCACGCGCTTCATCAGCTCAGCTGTGCGCGTTCACGTGCCCGCGTGCACATTGGTCAACTCCCAGAAGGGGAGGAGCCACATCTCGCCTGTCAATCATGACAACCTAATGCAGAATGTATATTTAAATTTACGCATCATTAACACAAGAACGAATCCAGCACTGACAACATTCAATTATAATCACAACAATTATTTCTATATCATATTATGTCAGTAAAACTCCTTCAAATCAAACAGTATAATGTAATAATCTCACCATGAACTGCATAGGCACCACAATTATGAACATGACAGACTGAATATGGTGAATACAGAGTGTCCAGATTGTGTTCATGCATCATTCATACTATATAGAACATCCTTTCTAACAGCACTTTCACATGCGATTTGAGACGCAGCCGTTCACTGGAAGAGTTTCAGTGTGCTGGAGATTCTTAAATGAATCCAGACTCTTTCTGTGGCAGAACTATGAGAATAAATGATTGATTTGTTCATAATGATCATAATGTTTATTGGTGTTGTTTCTGCACTGATTGAATTCTTTGTACGGAAACATTTCGATCAAAAAAGCAGATGAAGATGTAATATCAGTCTCTGGTGTCTCCAGAATGTGTCTGTGAAGTTTCAGCTCAAAACACCCCACAGATCATTTATTATAGCTTGTTTTAAATGCCCATTTTTAAGCGGAAGGAAAAACATGCTGTTTTCGTGCATGTGTCTTTAAATGCAAATGAGCTGCTGCTCCCCGCCCTGCTTACCAGAAGAGGGCGGGGCCTGTACAGCTCGTGCCTTGTTTTTGATTCGGTTCTGACATTACAGTTCTTCATCATCATGAAAGTTAGTCATAACAGTTTAAATTCTGATAAATGGTTTTCTGAGCGCACAGAAAGCTGTCTGTCGTGTGAGTGTCAAACTAAGTTCTCTTTCATGTCTTATTGCGCCTAAACAGTCAAAAACACAAGGTTCAAAGTTAGATCTGTGTATTAAAGTGACAGCAGTGTAATATACAGTATCTACTGCTGTTAAAGGGTTAGTTCAACCAAAAATTAAAATTCTGTCATTTATTACTCACCCTCATGTCGTTTCACACCCGCAAGACCTTCGTTCATCTTCAGAACACAAATTAAGATATTTTTGATGAAATCCGATGGCTCAGTGAGGCCTGAGCAATGACATTTCCTCTCTCAAGATCCATTAATGTACTAAAAACATATTTAAATCAGTTCATGTGAGTACAGTGGTTCAATATTAATATTATAAAGTGACGAGAATATTTTTGGTGCGGCAAAAAAACTAAATAACGACTTATATAGTGATGGCCGATTTCAAAACACTGCTTCAGGAAGCTTCGGAGCGTTATGAATCAGCGTGTCGAATCAGCGGTTCGGAGCGCCAAAGTCACATGATTTCAGCAGTTTGACACGTGATCCGAATCACGATTCGACACAAAAGATTCATAACGCTCAGAAGCTTCCTGAAGCAGTGTTTTGAAATCGGCCATCACTATATAAGTCGTTATTTAGTTTTTTTGCCAGACCAAAAATATTCTCATCGCTTTATAATATTAATATTGAACCACTGTACTCACATGAACTGATTTAAATATGTTTTTAGTACATTAATGGATCTTGAGAGAGGAAATGTCATTGCTCAGGCCTCACTGAGCCATCGGATTTCATCAAAAATATCTTAATTTGTGTTCCAAAGACTAACGAAGGTCTTACTGGTGTGGAACGACATGAGGGTGAGTAATTAATGACAGAATTTTCATTTTTGGGTGAACTAACCCTTTAATATGAATCAAACAACAAAAGAAAAACTGCTCTTGACTGAATAACTTTAGTTGCTTTAATAAGAATATATTTCTCTGAATGCTGCTGTTAGATGCTCTGGCGATGAGATCAAAATGGTGGACTGTGTACAGCTCACTCAGGGGAGGAGCTAAGCGAATAGGGCGGAGTCTGTCAGAAGTCATGGGTGGGGCTTTTTACGTAAGAGTAGGGGTACTCTGGAGAGACTTTATGATTTATGGGGATTATAATAAAAGGAGTGGATTTTTTTTTTTACCATTAATAAAATCTGGTTGTGGACACACATCTGTGTTCAAACACCTTATAAAAGTGAATTTTGCGTTATAGGTCCCCTATAATGAGAAATAAACAAAATAAATAAATAAATATGTATATACACATGAAAGAAAAAAAATACAAAGGAACTTTCTTACTACATTTATCTGTTTATTTATTTATTGGTGTGTGTCGTCATTCCTCTCAGTGTTAAACTACAGTTTGAAGATGTTTAATATGTTGTTTTCATCTGAATTCATCTTATTCTGTGTGTTTGATGTTTCTGTAATCACAGCAGATTCTGAGGATTGAAACAGAATGACACCAACATGATCCAGAATGTTCCAGTGCTTCCGAAGGAAACCCACAGTCTTACTACTTCCTCTCGTCGATCACATGATTTCCTGTTCTGAGACAAACATCCTGTAGATTCGTCCTGCATGTTTGTAGGTCAGAGAGACACAGAATGACTGAACACACACACAAATCAAGTATTACAATATACTATTATTTATATATATATATATAAACCTGTACCACTGTCTGTTTTCCTTCATAAATCATAATTATTGCACCACAGTACTTCATGAATAATAAACAGCTGCTAGGCATATGCTAATTCAGCCCCTCCTCTCCTCTGCATGTCAGTGTTTACAGCGCCATCAGCTGGACAACACAAACATCACATGATCTGCACAGGAGAAACTCTTCTGACACCAGCTGTCTGATAATTGCATCTGTAATGGTTTTTATTTATTTAGAACAAACACAAGTTTCTCAGCAGACGGAAAATTTATTTAAGAACGGAAATAAAACATCATCTGATCTCATTCACTCATTAAACGTTCATTAAACGTTCTACAGCAAACACACACTCAGACATGAACACAATCCTCACGTCTCTGAATGATTACATCATTAGTTTTTAAACGTTAACGACTGCCGTTAAAGTGCACGATTCTCTCATCACAGGGAGAAAAACTCATTTCTATTCAAGTGGGCGCATCGAAATGTCAGACTTTCTAAATACACTTCAAATGAGTGAATAAACAGCAGCGATTAATAATGTGACCTTCACTCGTCTTCATCTGAAGCGTCTGCCTTCAGAAATGACCCACGTAACTTCATCAGAATTAAAACATCTGTTTGAGGAGAAACTGTTATTGAAGAGTCTCATTTTCAGTTGAGAATGAAAACTGAGTTGAAAGTGAAATTCTAAAGTCCACGAGAGAGAGCTGGAGTTTGACCTGAACGGCTGTAACAGCTAAAACATGAAAGCAGGCTAAAATTAGACAGAATTACAACTCAGATGATGATGAAGAGGATTTAAAACGACATGACGGTCCTGCTGATGATGTCCACACACTCTCTGACCTCATCTTCTTTTATAATGAGGGGCGGAGCAAGTCTGATGATGTCACCATGCGTGGGCTTTGCCAGGAGGCCGTTGTCACGGAGCCGCAGACACACACGCCAGGCGTCGTAATCTGAGAGAGATCAGAGGATTAGAAGATTCACTCACACACACACACACACTCATGTTTGTTTTTGTGAATTGTGGGGACTCTCCATAGGCGTAATGGTTTTTATACTGTACTAACTGTATATTCTCTCCCCCTACACTACCCCTATCCCTAAACCTAACCATCACAGGAAACTGTGCACACTTTTACTTTCTCACAAAAACTCATTCTGTGTGATTTATAAGCCTTTTGAAAAGTGGGGACATGGGGAATGTCCTCATAAGTCACCCTCTCCTTGTAATACCCATGTCATTATACACATTTGTGTCCTGATATGTCACAAAAACACGCACGCGCACACACACACACACACACACACACACTCACATTCTCACACTCACTGACACACACACACACACTCGCTGACACACACAGGTTTGTTTTGCTATCTTAGTGGGGACTCTCCATAGGCGTAATGGTTTTTATACTGTACAAACTGTATATTCTCTCCCCCTACACTACCCCTATCCCTAAACCTAACCATCACAGGAAACATTCTGCATTTTTACATTTTCAAAAAAACATCATTTAGTATGTTTATTAATCCATTTCCCTCGTGGGGACCGCTGGCTGGTGATGTAGGTGATCTCAGGTTTTTATTACATCGTGGGGACATTTGGTCCATGTAATATAAACAAGAACACACTCGCTGACACACACTCGCTGACACACACTCGCTGACACACACACACTCGCTGACACACACACACTCGCTGACACACACACACTCGCTGACACACACACACACACTCGCTGACACACACACACACACTCGCTGACACACACACACTCGCTGACTGACACACACTCGCTGACTGACACACACTCGCTGACTGACACACTCGCTGACACACACACACTCGCTGACTGACACACACTCGCTGACTGACACACTCGCTGACTGACACACTCGCTGACACACACACACTCGCTGACACACACACACTCGCTGACACACACACACTCGCTGACACACTCACAGACACACACACTCGCTGACACACAGACACACACACACTCGCTGACACACACACACTCGCTGACACACTCACAGACACACACATTCGCTGACACACAGACACACACACTCGCTGACACACTCACAGACACACACACTCGCTGACACACAGACACACACACTCGCTGACACACTCACAGACACACACACTCGCTGACACACAGACACACACACACTCGCTGACACACTCAGGTTTGTTTTGCTATCTTAGTGGGGACTCTCCATAGGCGTAATGGTTTTTATACTGTACAAACTGTATATTCTCTCCCCCTACACTACCCCTATCCCTAAACCTAACCATCACAGGAAACATTCTGCATTTTTACATTTTCAAAAAAACATCATTTAGTATGTTTATTAATCCATTTCCCTCGTGGGGACCGCTGGCTGGTGATGTAGGTGAACTCAGGTTTTTATTACATCGTGGGGACATTTGGTCCATGTAATATAAACAAGAACACACACACAGACTCAGACACACACACTCACAGACACACACACTCACACTCACACACACACACACTGACACACACAGTGGCTTTATTGACTGTCACGTGAGCCGGACTGAACAGACGGTGGTTTTGTTGTGGTTCTGGTTCTGCCGCTCACCTTTAGTCTCGTTGATGATGATGGCGTTAAGGAGGCCTTTCCCGCGCACACCACTCACGATGTCTCGGGGCAGTTTGTTGAGTTCGGCTCGCAGGATCTGACCCATCCGTTCAGCGTTCTCAGCCAGATTCTCCTCCTCCAGAACCTGCAGAGATCCAGAGCGACGATGAGCCGTGTTCACACACACACACTCTCACACAAACCTGCGCACACACACACCGACCTCCAGAGCGGCGATGGCGACGCGGCAGGCCAGAGGGTTTCCTCCATACGTGGATCCATGTTCTCCGGGTTTGATGGTCAACATCACCTCATCATCACACAGCACAGCAGACACCTGAAACACACACAGATCAAGCAGTGCTTACAATAAAACAACACACCCGTGTGATATGCATCAACATGTGTGTGAGACTCACGGGATACACTCCTCCTGACAGAGCTTTACCCAGAACCACCAGATCCGGTCTTACTGCCTCGTGGTCCACAGCCAAACGCCGCCCAGTACGGGCCAGACCGGTCTGAACCTCATCAGCAATGAACAGAACCTGGAACACACACAAATACAGTCAGAATGAACGTCTGATGGGACTAATCAGTGCGAGTGTGTGTGTGAAAGTGAGTGTGTGTGAACTTGCATTGTGTTTAGTGCACAGCTCCCGGACTTTAGTGAAGTAACCAGCATCAGGGACGACGACACCCGCTTCACCCTGGATGGGCTCCACCATGAACGCAGCCACGTTTGGATCCTGCAGCGCTTTCTGTATGAAACACACAGTAAACCTTTTTTTAAATATCACCTTTTAATACAGTCTTTACAAAGAGGTAAGGGAGGTGAGAACATCGCTTGGGGCGGGGACATGCTTCGCACGATATGTAAAAAAAAAAAAAAAAAGCTTTGCATGCTTATTTGTTGTTACTTTATTTTTAATTTTTAATACCGTATATTTCCAAAACTGTAATGCAGGATATTTAAGATAATATTGGCTGATTAGACGGCGATACTGAGCTAAACTGCAAACTGTTTGCCCTCTCTCTCTTCACCGTTCCCACATCTCAGACCTCAAATACATAAAATATTCCCCTTTAAAGACATTAGTTTTTAAAATTAAGAGTAAAGAAAACAATGTACAGTACTTATTGAAACAACCAAGCACCCTTGTAAACCCCTCCCCCCCACACCCCCATAAAAACTTTCTTATTGGATCTATGCAAATCCCATAAGTGACCAATTTTGACCTCAAAAAGGTGAGTTGTCACTGAAAGGTGAGGAGTTTCCATCTATGTAGAGGGAAATAAGATAATAAAATGAGTACGTTTGGTGAACCGGTTGAGCTGGTCGAGTTACAAGTGAGAAATAACACTGCAGATTTGCTGCGCTTGTTTGTATGGCTGCACAATTTGGCCAAAAATGTTTTGATTATATATCATTACAACTTCAGGATTTAAATTTCCTGATCATTTACTCACCCCCATGTCAATAAAGAAGTTTATGTCTTTCTCTCTTCAGTCGAAAAGAAATTATGCACGTATTTAATTAATTAAAGGGTTAGTTCACCCAAAAATGAAAATATTGTGATTAATTACTCACCCTCATGTCGTTTCACACCCGTAAGACCTTCATTCATCTTCAGAACACAAATTGAGATATTTTTGATGAAATCCGATGGCTCAGTGAGGCCTGAGCAATGACATTTCCTCTCTCAAGATCCATTAATGTACTAAAAACATTATTAAATCAGTTCATGTGAGTACAGTGGTTCAATATTAATATTATAAAGCCACGAGAATATTTTTGGTGCGCCAAAAAAACAAAATAACGACTTATATAGTGATGGCCGATTTCAAAACACTGCTTCAGGAAGCTTCGGAGCGTTATGAATCAGCGTATCGAATCATGATTCGGATCGCGTGTCAAACTGCTGAAATCACGTGACTTTGGCGCTCCGAACCGCTGATTCGACACGCTGATTCATTATGCTCCGAAGCTTCCTGAAGCAGTGTTTTGAAATCGGCCATCACTATATAAGTCGTTATTTTGTTTTTTTGGCGCACCAAAAATATTCTCGTGGCTTTATAATATTAATATTGAACCACTGTACTCACATGAACTGATTTAAATATGTTTTTAGTGCATTAATGGATCTTGAGAGAGGAAATGTCATTGCTCAGGCCTCACTGAGCCATCGGATTTCATCAAAAATATCTTAATTTGTGTTCTGAAGATCAACGAAGGTCTTACGGGTGTGAAACGACATGAGGGAGAGTAATTAATCACAATATTTTCATTTTTGGGTGAACTAACCCTTTAATATCACAGCATCTGCGATCTGATAATCACACTAAGCCATATGATGATTTGTGTTTTATTCTGGTTAACATTTAAGATCTGAAACTCATCACATGTTTCTGGTGAATGATCACATGTGTGAGATTTGTACCTCTAGTGCAGCGACATCATTATACGGGACCAGCTCGAATCCGGGCATGAACGGCCCGAAACCGTCGTAACTGCTGGGGTCGGTCGAGCTGGAGATGGCCGCCATCGTACGACCCCAGAAATTCCCCACTGCAGGAGTGAATGTCATTCATCATGTGACATACATGAGCACAACATCATATAAACATATAAACCTTTAAGGCATTTCAATCACGCTAAATAAATTCTCTCTTGGTTTTAAATTGCTCATCATTCCTCAATTCTGCACAAGCATTCTTTACTGAACAACAATCATATGTAACATTTTCAATCCATTTTCAGTCCTCTCAATCCAGAGTGAATATCTGAAAAGATCCACCAGCTGACTTACTCGCGAAAACAATCTTTGCCTCACATTTCGGGACGCCCTTCACAGTGTACGCCCATTTACGGGCCAGTTTACAGGCCGTCTCTCCGCCCTCCACACCTTAAACACACACAGACAGAGGATTAAGGATTACATCAACACTCTAACAATGAATCATCACTCAAGTCACGTTCAGACTGAACCGCACCTGTGTTCATGGGCAGCACTTTATCGTATCCGAACAGGCTGGTGATGTATTGTTCGTAGGCGCCCAGCACGTCGTTGTAGAAGGCCCTGGACGTGAGCGTGAGTCTGGAGGCCTGAGCCGTGAGCGCGGCGATGATCTTCGGGTGGCAGTGACCCTGGTTCACGGCGCTGTACGCGCTCAGGAAGTCAAAGTAGCGCCGGCCATCCACGTCCCACACGTGAACCCCTACAACAGGACATATTCAGCTCAGCTCAGGTCAAGGTTATTTCTATTACGCTTTTCACAATGTTTCAAGGCAGCGAGGGAACTCTTTCCTAACTAATAGCATCATACTTTTAGTGTCACGTGACTGTGTTCATGTGAAGTGCACTTGTGCTGTATGGTAAGTGTGCGACGTAAGTGAAGTGAGCTTGATTCTGTACCCTCTCCTCGCTCCAGGGCCACGGGCAGCGGGTGGTAGTTATGAGCGCCGTAGCGTTCCTCGCGAGTGTACACCTCCTCTGACGTCAGCTGACGCTCCTCGAATTTGGCTCTGGAGGCCGCGGAGGAGGACGTGCGCGTCCCAGAATGCACTGCGCGGGTCAGGGTGGGCGTCACTCTCCCGACGCCTCTCATCAGACTCTTCACGCTGTTCATGACGACTCGTTCTGAGACAAACAGAGAAATAATCACACGTGAATTCATATACCATTTCACTCTGAAATACGTCTCTTTATGAAAGCAAATGATGATCATTTTCATAACCCAAAAATGTCAGGATTAAGTTGAGTTTTTAATGATGATGACAGTATAAATATATAAGAATGATTTCATAAGGCTGTATATAAGAATCACACCACTGACATTTTCCCATGAACTTCCCATAATTATCAGAACAGGACGTTCTGCATCAGTATTCGTGTTGCCAAAACAACAGTGACATTACAGAAAAACAAATTAAATCATCATATTTAATATATTCACATGGCATCTATCCCAGTAAAATGCTTCTGGAACAAATGTAGAACAGGTTTGATTTTGTCTGTGGGGAATTGATTGGATGGTTGTGGTTTGCTATTGGTGGATCTCATGTGAGTGACAGGTTGCCCCGCCCTCGTCATCAGAGAAGAGTTGAATTACATTCAATAAATAATATTTTATATTATAATGTTGACTTGGTGTTGAGAAACAGTCTGATAGGGGTTTATCAACGAAGTCTTACAGTGCAGATTATACAGTTGTGGCAAAGAAACTGACTTTAAGAGTGAGTTAGTACATTATTCATTCAAAAAAGCTGATTCATTCTGGAAAAAATTATATACCACCTTATAAGGCACAAACTTTATATCTCGCAATTCTGACTTTATATCTCGCAATTCTGACTTTATATCACGCAATTCTGACTTTATATCTCTCAATTCTGACTTTATAACTCGCAATTCTGACTTTATAACTCGCAATTCTGACTTTATATCTCGCAATTCTGACTTTTTAAGTCTGACTTTTAATTCAAGCTTCCATAGAATGACCTGAAGATTGAAAGCTGCATCACATAATTGGAAATATATGAGCAATATCACACTCATAACAATGCGAAACGGCTCTATACCTCAGTGTTTCCCAACCCTGTTCCTGGAGGCAAACCAACACTACGCATTTTCCAACTCTTCCTAATCAAACACACCTGATTCAACACATCAGCTCGTTAGTAGAAACTCCAAGACTAGAAATATATGGATCAGATAAAGGAGACATCCAAAACATGTGCTGTTGGTGTGCCTCCAGGAACAGGGTTGGGAAACACTGCTATATCTATATCAGACGAGTGTCAATTTTCATGAAAACATTGTATTTGTGTTTTTTTTTTTTCATTAATTTCATATATAAATTTTTTTTTTTGCAATATTCCATAAAAAAAAAAAATAAATGTTGTAGATTTTGATTTCATGTGGACTTTAACTCTCATTGCAAAAGGTTCTGGTTTACCAGTAGTGCTGAATCATTTTATACATTACTCTGAATGAAGCACATGTCCTGTGGGTCGACAGCATGTGAAAGAAACTGATGAACAGACAGAAACCAACAAACCAGCAGGTGTTTGTCATACAGACGCAGATCAGCACTTATGTGAACGTGTTCAATGATGTCTGGTGTTTCAGTCTTTCCATCCACAGACCCAAATATGACTCTTTTTTTTTAAATTTTCTTTTATTTATTTATTTTTAATCATTAGATTTTTTTTCAATCACGTGATCATGTCTAGAGATCAATGTGACCCATAATTCTGATGACCTCAAATGAACAACGTTTTTCTTCTGCTTTCCATAAATTATTAAACTGACTTGTTGAAATGTTCCAGCAACCGTGTCACTTAACAGGAGTGTGATCACGTGATCTCATAAACATCAATTTGATTGGCTGGACACTCACTGCCCTCATCACGCCCACCACGAGCCCTGCCAGGGTTAAATAAAGACACACACACACTATGCACTAGTAATAAAAATACAATAATACCTAATATAGTTAAAAATCAGTTTAAAGAAGTTCAATAAAGTAAATATATGAAATTAAATATCACTGAATAAACTCGCAGTAATAATAAGCAATAACCCTACCCTACATGAATCAGTTCACACACACACACACACACACACATACACAACAAGAGAAAAAGCACCTTTATCACCCTCATCTTCATCACTGAAGCTGATGTGAGCTCATTAACATACTCGCGTTTATAAATATTCATCATCCCTCACGTGCACCGGCTCTATTATCTGATTTAAACACCCGTGCGCCTCTATTTATTAAATAACGCCACTTTAATCAGTGTTTATGTGTGTGATTTTACCTGCTGCTGGTCCGTGCGGGTCGATTCTGTTCCTACTGCGTGTCTCGCGCTGCCGCTACATAGAGGTGGGCAGATCGATACTAATATCGATAATATCGATACCAACGTTGGTATCGGTATTGATCGATACCAACGTGAAAATATCGATACTTAAGTTTCAGTTTCTCTCGTTTTGCGACCTGGCCGTGTTTGTCAAAATGCTGCTGCTGTCACAGAGCAGAGCAAGCTCTCAAGAGTGCTGCTCGTGCTCGACACTGCTCTCCTCCCCCTCTCCTGTGTTGTACCGTCACGTGACTCACCACTAGCGCTACCACCAGCAGTCAGGCGCGCGCGCCGCTCAGCCGCGCATTTCTAACAGCAGTCAGTCAGAGGCGGAGAATGGCAGCAGAGAGAAAGAGGAGCGTTGTATGGCTGTATGGCTTATATTTTGTATTTACAGTAATTGGTTTTTATTTATGATTATTATTATTTTTTTAAATCCTGAAAAGAAGTGCACTAAAGAGGAGAAACGTTATTTTGTTCTCATTATATCGTATTCTCGTAAGGAGAATTTGTTTTACATTTTTTATATTTATTGTGAAGTAAAACTTTGTGACTTTGTTTATTTAAGAAAAAAATCCTAAGAAAGAAGTGCACTAAAGAGGAGAAACATTTTTTGTTAACATGCTACTTGAAAAGAGAATTTGTTTTTACATTTTTTATATTTGTGAAGTAATCATTTTGTAACTTTATTTAAATAAAACAGAAGTAACCAAAAGTTGTTTCTGAACAAAAGCTTTTGTAGTACTGATTAATAACCCAAAATGCAAATCACAAAAACAAATTAAAAGTCATGAAAATTCATTTAGATTTAGGTTGAAGACGCATCCACCTTAATTATTAAAAAGTATCGGTATTGGTATCGGTATCGGCGATACTGGCCCTGTATTTACTTGGTATCGGATCGATACCAAATCTAGCAGTATCGCACACCTCTACCTCTACATGGATTATTCAAATTGACGCTAGCCACGTCACTCTGCGTCATGACGCAAGTCACGCAACTCGCTTCAGCGAACCGTTTTTTTTTTAAATGTGGAACGATTATTTAAAACACATTTAATGAGACTTTAATGGTTTTATTGCACCTGTAAGTGATGGAGTTCGAGTCTTTGAGCGCGTGATGATGAGACGCTGGAGTGTGACGCAACACTGACGCAGGATTGCCTCGAGAATATACAGTAACAAGAAGCGACACTCAATAGAACGATCCATTGCAACACCCGCCGCCCAGCAGCAGCCCTGCGCTTCCGCCATTTTGGGGTGAAAGAGAGTCGGTCCACTAGTTTCTATGGCAATATCAGCTGCTTTAAAATTCTTTAAAAGGCTTGTAAACACTGAATTATTACCAACATATGAAATTAAATTAAGGACATGCATCAGAAAAATTGGGAATGTTGGACAATAAATATATGAATATAACAGCTTGATTTTGCAGTCTAAAGTCCGATAAAGCAAAAGTGTCCAAAAGTGTGAATTATGGGATATACAGCAATGCATCATGTGTTATAAGATCATTATGTTTGTAGCGTGATCCATTAAAACGTACAATATATTTAAATTCAGACCTAGATATTATTACTATTACTCCACTAGGTCTGAAATATTGTAAACATGATGATCTTAAATGTATTAATTTTTTTATTTACTATTAATAAATGTGTAAAGTTGCACAAAATTGAAATACTCAATAAAGTAGGCTAACTGCGTTACCTCAGATGGATGAATGATTGGATTCCACAACTGGTAATAAAACATATATAAGACAATACAACATTTACTGTAGGATCATATAATTTTCTTTAAAAAACTGTTCTATTGCGCTTCTGATTTGACAGTGAAATTCGCCGATTTTGGGAGCGTAAGATGTGAATGATTCAATGGTCCAGTTAGTATTTTCACCCCATAATGGCGGCCGCGCTACCGGAGCGCCATCTACTGGCTGTTACCCGAAAAGTATCGAAGTGTCGCCTCTTGGGTTCTAAGCTCTTTGATCATGGTAATAATACATTAGTTATATATATTTCCCCTGCTGCATTTCAAAACGTTAAATCGAATATTGTCCGAAATGCACCGTCACTGCGTTTTACACAATACACGTTTAAATATTTGTTCCCGGAGAAACGAACTAATCATGTTCAATGCTGTTGTTTGGGCAAAATTATGATTTTAATTAATAGTATTAAAAACATATTATTGTTGTTATTTTTCGTGGCTTGCAAATAATTCTCTGGTCAGACGAACTTCATTTCCCAGAACTCTCTTTCACGCGCATGCGCACGTGCGTCAGCAGCATGGCTGCAGGGAGCAGTATGGAGTGGCTGAAGAGTGTTAAAGGAGTGATTTTGGACATGTGTGGAGTTCTGTATGATAGTGGAGAGGGTGGAGGACGAGCGATACACGGATCTATAGAAGCAGTGAAGCGGTATCTATCTATCTATCTATCTATCTATCTATCTATCTGTCTGTCTATCTATCTATCTATCTATCTATCTATCTATCTATCTATCTATCTGTCTATCTATCTATCTATCTATCTATCTATCTATCTATCTATCTATCTATCTATCTATCTATCTATCTATCTATCTATACTGTGCAGAGTATGCAAACTTCCTGTATGCATACTACATTAACCAGCATGTGCAATATGCATCCAAATTCGGAATAGCTTACTACTACCATCCTATTCATAGAAATGTAATATGTTTTGATTTATAGTATATACTAAGTATCCCACAATGCAGTTTTCATGAATGTGTGTTTGTCAGGCTGATGGATTCCGGTCTGGTCGTGCGCTTCTGCACTAATGAGACTCAGAACACCCGTGAGAAGTTCGTGCAGAAGCTGCGCGCGATGGGCTTTGACATCAGCGTCAGTCACGTGTTCTCGCCTGCGCCTGCGCTCGTGCGCATCCTCAGAGAGAGACACCTGCGGCCACACCTGCTGGTGCACGACGGTACTGCACCCATCATCATCATCAGTGCAACACAAAGCAGATGTTCCACAGAAGAACTATGAGTGACATGAGTGTGTGTGTGTCTGATCTCAGATCTGATGCCAGAGTTTGATGACGTGGACACGAGTTCCCCAAACTGTGTTGTGATTGGAGACGCGGCGGATAAATTCTCCTACCAGAACCTGAACGAAGCCTTCCGTGTTCTGATTGGACTGGAGAAACCGCTGCTCTTCTCGCTGGGGCAAGGGTGAGACTGCTTTCAAACAGGTCCTGTCTAGTGCACTACGTGTGTTTGAGACAGGGTTATTATCGTTAACTAAAACACTTTTCATCACTTGAAATAAAATAAAAAATACTTATTATTACGGAGCCCCACCCATGACATGCAGGGAAAAAATTGTAAATTGTGTGCACAATATAATAATTTCTTCCCTCGTTTTACTAAATCATACAGACAATATAATTAGTTCCCTCGTTTTGCGAAATTAAGCACATGATATAATAATTCGTTCCCTCATTTTACGAAATTGTGCGCATGATATAATAATTTGTTCTTTTGTTTTACGAAATTGTGCGCATGATATAATAATTTGTTTCTTCGTTTTACGAAATTGTGCGCATGATATAATAATTCGTTCCCATTTTACGAAATTGTGCGCATGATATAATAATTCGTTCCCATTTTACGAAATTGTGCGCATGATATAATAATTTGTTTCTTCATTTTACGAAATTGTGCGCATGATATAATAATTTGTTTCTTCGTTTTACGAAATTGTGCGTACAATATACAGTAATAATTCATTACCTCATTTTATAAAATTGTGTGCATGATATAATAATTCGTTCCCATTTTACGAAATTGTGCGCATGATATAATAATTTGTTTCTTCGTTTTACGAAATTGTGCGCATGATATAATAATTCGTTCCCATTTTACGAAATTGTGCGCATGATATAATAATTCGTTCCCATTTTACGAAATTGTGCGCATGATATAATAATTCGTTCCCATTTTACGAAATTGTGCGCATGATATAATTCGTTCCCATTTTACGAAATTGTGCGCATGATATAATAATTTGTTTCTTCGTTTTACGAAATTGTGCGTACAATATACAGTAATAATTCATTACCTCATTTTATAAAATTGTGCGCATGATATAATAATTCATTACCTCGATTTACGAAATCATGCACACAATATAACAATTTGTTCCCTCGTTTTACTAAATCATGACCATTTTTTAGTCAAATCAAAATGAGGGAATGAATTAGTACAACAACATACACTCACCTAAAGGATTATTAGGAACACCATACTAATACTGTGTTTGACCCCCTTTCGCCTTCAGAACTGCCTTAATTCTACGTGGCATTGATTCAACAAGGTGCTGAAAGCATTCTTTAGAAATGTTGGCCCATATTGATAGGAAAGCTTCTTGCGGTTGATGGAGATTTGTGGGATGCACATCCAGGGCACGAAGCTCCCGTTCCACCACATCCCAAAGATGCTCTATTGGGTTGAGATCTGGTGACTGTGGGGGCCATTTTAGTACAGTGAACTCATTGTCATGTTCAAGAAAACCAATTTGAAATGATTCGAGCTTTGTGACATGGTGCATTATCCTGCTGGAAGTAGCCATCAGAGGATGGGTACATGGTGGTCATAAAGGGATGGACATGGTCAGAAACAATGCTCAGGCAGGCCGTGGCATTTAAACGATGCCAAATTGGCACTAAGGGGCCTAAAGTGTGCCAAGAAAACATCCCCCACACCATTACACCACCACCACCAGCCTGCACAGTGGTAACAAGGCATGATGGATCCATGTTCTCATTCTGTTTACGCCAAATTCTGACTCTACCATCTGAATGTCTCAACAGAAATCGAGACTCATCAGACCAGGCAACATTTTTCCAGTCTTCAACTGTCCAATTTTGGTGAGCTCGTGCAAATTGTAGCCTCTTTTTCCTATTTGTAGTGGAGATGAGTGGTACCCGGTGGGGTCTTCTGCTGTTGTAGCCCATCCGCCTCAAGGTTGTGCGTGTTGTGGCTTCACAAATGCTTTGCTGCATACCTCGGTTGTAACGAGTGGTTATTTCAGTCAAAGTTGCTCTTCTATCAGCTTGAATCAGTCGGCCCATTCTCCTCTGACCTCTAGCATCAACAAGGCATTTTCGCCCACAGGACTGCCGCATACTGGATGTTTTTCCCTTTTCACACCATTCTTTGTAAACCCTAGAAATGGTTGTGCGTGAAAATCCCAGTAACAGCTGATTGTGAAATACTCAGACCGACCCGTCTGGCACCAACAACCATGCCACGCTCAAAATTGCTTAAATCACCTTTCTTTCCCATTCTGACATTCAGTTTGGAGTTCAGGAGATTGTCTTGACCAGGACCACACCCCTAAATGCATTGAAGCAACTGCCATGTGATTGGTTGATTAGATAATTGAATTAATGAGAAATTGAACAGGTGTTCCTAATAATCCTTTAGGTCAGTGTATATTATAATTTTTTTTTTAAACTGATAAAACGCAGAACAAAATGACTGAAACTTTAACTAAAATGAAAATGTAAAATATGAAAATAAAAACTGATTCAAAATGTTAATAAAAATTATAATAGTCAATAATACTAAAATAAAATGTACAGTTCCGGTCCTCGATTCTGATTGGTTGAGCCTCATCCGAAGCCGCTGTAAATGACTCACAAACATACATCAGTATTACTGTCTGTGTCTGTGTGTTGTAAATATTTTGATGTACCAACCATTTTATACTCCGCTCCACGCCGTGCCTAACGGCCCCTAGCTGTTCTAAATTCACTGTAAACCACGGCTTCACTGGGCTGAGTGCTTTATTTTGAGCGGTCAGGGGTCAGAGGTCAGGCTGGAGTGTTTTGGAAACAGTGGCACGTCATATATTTCATATCTCATTTATAATTAATGTATATTTCGTGTTTCTCTGCAGACGCTACTATAAGGAGACGGACGGTCTGAAGCTGGACGTGGGCGTTTTTATGAAGGCGCTTGAGGTGAATACAGTCAATGAAGTGAAGCAACACATAACACAACTTCCCAACAGCCCTCTGATAATTCCCATGATGCACCTGATGACTGTGTTGTGTTGTTCAGTACGCCTGTGACGTCCAGGCCGAGGTGGTGGGGAAACCATCGGCAGATTTCTTCCAGACAGTCCTGAACGACATGAGCCTGCAGCCGCACGAGGTCGTATTACAGTTGTGCTCCGGATCAGGACTGTGGTATTCTGAGCTCCGTTCACCGTGTTTACCGTGTTTCTGTGTGTGTGTGTGTGTCAGGCTGTGATGATCGGTGATGATCTGCTCAATGATGTTGGTGGAGCTCAGCGCTGCGGGATGAAGGGCATACAAGTCAGAACCGGCAAATACAGGTGTGTGTGTGTTTAGAATAGTATGGAAAAGCACAATAGAAATCAAGCTGAATTAATATCAGTCAGGAACTGTGTGTGAGCAGCAGGTGGCGCTGCAGGTTAATGATTCTTATGTTGAACAGCATAAATATAGTCAGTTTTCAAAGAGATCCAAACATAAAATAACAACAAATACAAGATGAATTTTTTTTTTTAATTTTATAAATAATAAATATAATAATTATTAGTGTTATTAAAGGATTAGTTCACTTTCAAATTAAAATTTCCTGATAATTTACTCACCCCCATGTCATCCAAGATGTTCATGTCTTTCTTTCTTCAGTTGAAAAGAAATGAAGGTTTTTGAGGAAAACATTCCAGGATTTTTCTCCTTATAGTGGACTTCAATGGCCTCCAAACGGCTGAAGGTCAAAATTACAGTTTCAGTGCAGCTTCAAAGAGCTTTAAACGACACCAGACGAGGAATAAGAGTCTTATCTAGAGAAACCATCGCTCATTTTCTAAAAAAAATTAAAAATTAATTACGTTTTAACCATAAATGCTCGTCTTGAACTAGCTCTCTTCTTCTTCTCTATTTGAATTCCAGCAATGTAGACACTGCTAAGTGTATTACTGCCCTCCAGAGGTTGAACTAATTGTTATATACTTGCACTAGCATACTGTATATGACAATTTAGTTCAAACTTTGACCTGTGGAGGGCAGTAATACACTTAGCAGTGTCTACATTGCTGGAATTCAAATAGAGAAGAAGAAGAAGAGAGCTAGTTCAAGACGAGCATTTATGGTTAAAATGTAATTAATTTTTAATTTTTTTTAGAAAATGAGCGATGGTTTCTCTAGATAAGACTCTTATTCCTCGTCTGGTGTCGTTTAAAGCTCTTTGAAGCTGCACTGAAACTGTAATTTTGACCTTCAGCCGTTTGGAGGCCATTGAAGTCCACTATAAGGAGAAAAATCCTGGAATGTTTTCCTCAAAAACCTTCATTTCTTTTCAACTGAAGAAAGAAAGACATGAACATCTTGGATGACATGGGGGTGAGTAAATTATCAGGAAATTTTAATTTGAAAGTGAACTAATCCTTTAATA